>OZ025239.1:113589019-113594019 GCA_964019155.1 Osedax fenrisi
TTTATCATGCTATTAAATCTAAGCTAATTTTAAACTATAAATGTACATTAAATTTAAAAACTAATACTTATGAACTAAGACCATATAATGATACAAATAAACTTGATTGGAACTGTTCTCCATATTTACCGTCCATAAATGAATTGAACACATGGAGTAAATCATACGATACATATATCACATCAATCAAAAATAAACCAAATAATAAATCTAATTGACTATCGGTATGTAGCAATGAAAACATTACTTCCCTCATTAATTGTCGGTCACTAGTTGCTAATATTGATATCATCACACAATATATAATATAATCTAAATCATCAATAATCGCACTCACAGAAACTTGGCTCCATATATTAGATGATGTTACTCCTTCTTATTTTGAACCATTACATTTTAATTTTATACATAGTCCTAGATGTGATGGTAGAAATGGTGGTGGTGTTGCTTTACTTTTAAATAATAACTATACTATACTTTCTCAAATTCGAATTAATATGACTCTATGTGATGTACTTCTTGTAAAATTTAAAACATCCCAATCTCAAATAATAACTGTTCTCACTATATATAGACCTCCAAATAATAACCATATAATATTTTTTAAAGAATTTTCGGATCTAATACATCAACACATTAGCCCTTTCCTTATAATTCTTGGTGACTTTAATTTTCATTTTAATTCTACATCATATCCCCATAATAAATTCAAAGATATCTGTAATGAATTATGTTTATCTCAACATGTTACTGAAACTACACATATTTCTGGAAATGTACTCGATCTTATTTTTACTCATAATAATTCTATTCTATTAGCTAAACAACCAACTAATTCTACACTATTAACTGATCATTATGCTATTAAATGTACATTAAATATAACAAAATATATAAGTTCTAAATTATTATCCTATCGACATTTACGTAATATAGACTTAACTAAATTTTCTCTTGATATTCTATCTAATCTTGACATAAATAATTTTACTATAACTGCACTTAATAATACACTTTCTAATCTTCTAGACACATATGCACCACTTAATAACCGAACAATTAAAATATACTCTATAACACCATGGTTTAATCATATATGTCATACTTATAAAAAAAATACTGCACTTAATAATACACTTTCTAATCTTCTAGACACATATGCACCACTTAATAACCGAACAATTAAAATATACTCTATAACACCATGGTTTAATCATATATGTCATACTTATAAAAAAAATACTAACATATTAAACAAAATATATAATAAAAATAAAAATACAATTAATCATGATACTTTCTTATTTGCTAGATCTCAATACCGTAAACAAATGAAATCTCAAAAAACAATGTACTATAATAATAAAATTAATTTATATAAAAATGATTCTAAAAAACTTTTTAAACTTACTAATCAATTAATGGGAAAGAACAAAAGAAAAACTTTTCCTCCTCAAAAAAATAATCTACTAGTTAATAAATTCTCAAATTTCTTTGATAATAAAATGTCCAACATATGTGATAATATCTCGAAAAGTAAATCTGTAAATAAATCTATCAATATAAATTGTTTTGATACATGTTCATTTCCCAATAATAATTTTAATAATTTCATAACTCCAACACATACTGAAATATATAATTTGATAATTACCGCCAAATGTACTTCACCAAATGATCCATTACCTCTCTCTATTACTAAAAAAATTATTAACACTTTAACACCTCTATATCATAAAATTATTAATATTTCACTAACTACTGGCATTATACCACCTGAATTAACACATGCTATAATAACTCCCATTTTAAAAAATGCATCTTCAGATGATTCTATTTTATCTAATTATCGACCTCTATCTTAATTACCATTACTCTCAAAGATTCTAGAAAAAGTTATCTATAAACAGCTCATATCTTATCTTGACTATAATGATTTATTTGATAATTACCAGAGTGCATACCGTAAACATCATAGTACTGAAACTTCCATTATTGCACTTACTGATAGCCTTCACCATTCACTTGACAACCACAAATCTTTGCAATTATTATTTATTGATATGACTGCTGCATTTGATACCATTGACTTTACTATATTACTATCTAGACTTTCCAATATTGGTATTACTGGAACTGCTTTCAATTGGTTTAAATCTTTCATTACTACTAGAACATACTCTGTTAAAATTAATTCTTCATTTTCTCAACCCTATCCACTAAATTTCGGTGTCCCACAAGGTTCTGTCCTTTCTCCAATTCTATTTTCTATATATCTACGACCTTTATCAAAATTACTCCAATCATATACTTTACTAAAATATAATATATATGCAGATGATATTGTATTACACACATTTGCAACTAACTCTACACAAAATAATTATTTTCAAGACTGTATTAATTCTACTACTAACTGGCTTACTAATAATAACTTACTAATAAATTCAAATAAAACTAAACTAATTAATATTTCTAGAACTCGCACTGCATTTCCAAATATCTATATCGGTACAGATAATATTACTCCTATTACTAGTACAAAGTATCTTGGAATAACTATTTCACAAGATCTATCGACTGAAATACATGTAAAAGATATACTTAAGTCTGCATCATATAATGTTTACAATTTAAAAAAAATTCGCCCTTTCATTTCACTAAATACAGCTAAAATATTATCTACTTCACTAATTATTTCTAAACTAAATTACTGCAACTCTTTTCTTTATAAAATTAATACTACATTACTAAAAAAATGTGATTCCGTTATAAATAGGTGCATTCGAATTATATTTAAAATTCCTTATACTGATTATTCTACAAGTATTTCTGAACTTCGTTCTAAAATCAATTGGCATAATACTAAGCAATCTATTATATATAAAATACTCACTATAACGCATAAAGCTATAGTATTTAAGAAACCTATGTATATATATAATATGCTACAGTTATCTATTAATAACTCGCAATTGAGATCTATTCTACAATTAACCTTGAACTACCTAAAATTAATTCTTCAATATATGGCGAGCTATCTTATCGGTGGTATGCCCCTTACCTTTGGAACAAACTTCCATCCAACATTAAGAATATGATTAACCATTATACGTTCAAGAAACATTTACATCGTTATATATTAAATAACTATTGATTGTAATAATTGTATAATAATATTCTAAAGTTTATAACATATACGAAAGTATTGTATGTATCTGTATATTTGTGTATATTTATTTATATACGTTTATATATTTATATACACATATATGTATGTATATATTTATCATGTTATGTTTTTAAATGCTAAAAACAATTAGTAATATTTGTTCTGTTTAATTTATTCGTTCACACTCTAAGAATGTTTATAAAACATTAATGCAGTGTATAATAAACTATTTACATTTATTTACTACTACTACTACTACTACTACTACTACTACTACTACTACTACTACTACTACTACTACTACTACTACTACTACTACTACTACTACTACTACTACTACTACTACTACTACTACTACTACTACTACTACTACTACTACTACTACTACTACTACTACTACTACTACTACTACTACTACTACTACTACTACTACTACTACTACTACTACTACTACTACTACTACTACTACTACTACTACTACTACTACTACTACTACTACTACTACTACTACTACTACTACTACTACTACTACTACTACTACTACTACTACTACTACTACTACTACTACTACTACTACTACTACTACTACTACTACTACTACTACTACTACTACTACTACTACTACTACTACTACTACTACTACTACTACTACTACTACTACTACTACTACTACTACTACTACTACTACTACTACTACTACTACTACTACTACTACTACTACTACTACTACTACTACTACTACTACTACTACTACTACTACTACTACTACTACTACTACTACTACTACTACTACTACTACTACTACTACTACTACTACTACTACTACTACTACTACTACTACTACTACTACTACTACTACTACTACTACTACTACTACTACTACTACTACTACTACTACTACTACTACTACTACTACTACTACTACTACTACTACTACTACTACTACTACTACTACTACTACTACTACTACTACTACTACTACTACTACTACTACTACTACTACTACTACTACTACTACTACTACTACTACTACTACTACTACTACTACTACTACTACTACTACTACTACTACTACTACTACTACTACTACTACTACTACTACTACTACTACTACTACTACTACTACTACTACTACTACTACTACTACTACTACTACTACTACTACTACTACTACTACTACTACTACTACTACTACTACTACTACTACTACTACTACTACTACTACTACTACTACTACTACTACTACTACTACTACTACTACTACTACTACTACTACTACTACTACTACTACTACTACTACTACTACTACTACTACTACTACTACTACTACTACTACTACTACTACTACTACTACTACTACTACTACTACTACTACTACTACTACTACTACTACTACTACTACTACTACTACTACTACTACTACTACTACTACTACTACTACTACTACTACTACTACTACTACTACTACTACTACTACTACTACTACTACTACTACTACTACTACTACTACTACTACTACTACTACTACTACTACTACTACTACTACTACTACTACTACTACTACTACTACTACTACTACTACTACTACTACTACTACTACTACTACTACTACTACTACTACTACTACTACTACTACTACTACTACTACTACTACTACTACTACTACTACTACTACTACTACTACTACTACTACTACTACTACTACTACTACTACTACTACTACTACTACTACTACTACTACTACTACTACTACTACTACTACTACTACTACTACTACTACTACTACTACTACTACTACTACTACTACTACTACTACTACTACTACTAC
>OZ025239.1:113599019-113626519 GCA_964019155.1 Osedax fenrisi
ATATAGATATAAATAGGTATTACGGTACCCACATAAAATCATTGCAATGTAATATTTTATAATTTACAAATTAATTAATAAAAATGATATAAGTACGGGGACGTGAGGAAGTGACTTATAGGTTAAATGATATAATTAGTACATATTTATTGTACTCGATTTACTCTTCTAAATCATTATTATTTATTCAGTATCAATTTAATTAATTAGCTTTGATTCTAAATATAATGTTACAGACTTGAAAGTATTTATTGTGTAAGATAATGTCATAGAAAATTATTTATAAGTTTAAGTTTAGAGAAGCTTCTCTCTCAAGTGTAATTATTTACCATTACATATATTAGGATGAAAATGTCTACAATTGGATATATCTAGCCCATCGTATATATATATTAATATTTGTATAGTCCATTCATTTGAGATGTATATCAATATGGTATAATATATGTTTAATAATGAATTATCTTATATACTAATCATCTTAATTGCTGATGTCAGATGATATATATACATATTATTTATATAATTAGTAATAACTACTTGATTATATTTTTTAATATTTCCTATATACAATTAATTTGTCAAATATTGTTAGAAAATAGTCATTTTTAACTTCTTATATGATGTAAATTCATATGATATTATCATATGTTATCATTATACTAATTATTTTATAATTTGTTTGTACCTACTCTAATTAACTCCTCATAATCATTTATTTTCTCGCCTCTATATTTAGAGAGTGTATACATATTTTTTAATACAGTTTTTTTTTATCTTAATTAACATATTGCAATACTTGTCTGATCGACTTTTGTCCTCAAAATAATGAGCTCCACGGTTTTCATAATATTGAAGTCTCAAATTCTTGCATTCTATTGAATAAATACGTTGAATCTAGTAATATTATTTTAGTAGTATTTTAACATATATAATATCAGATATAAATTATGTAATTTTGAGAAATCCATAAGAGACTGCTCTAATAAATCTGCTTGCGATGACCATATTACATTCGATAATGCTTTTAATAAAACATACTATATTCTTCTTTAATATAGATGTTAATATATTATTTATTTAGTTTGGCAAAATAAATTATATTTATTTGGGATGAAAGCAATTAATATTGCTACAATTGTCTAAGATTTAACGGCATTTTGCCCAACCAGATTTAAGGAATGCACAGCGCAGATGTGGGGGATCCATTGACAATGGACTATGGTATATTAATATATCTTTCATTTTATTGAATATTCTAGACATATTACTGGATTTTTCATAACTTTGAGCTCTATAATTCTTTATAATTATATTATTATTAAAAAAAATTTGACTAAATCGTTAGCTAAATATTGACCAATATGATAATGAATCTTAACATACATCAATAAATACCTATATAATAATAATACCTAACTTGGTATATATGACGATGACTGATGAATTATCTACATGTGATATATCTGGAATTGAGTACACTGATATATAATATAATATTTTGAATTTTATATTTCTTCAATTATTAAGTTATAAGTGATAACTTATCACCTGTTCTCCAATAAGAATATCGCCATTGTGTGTATATAAATATATAAATATATAGATAATTGCAAAAATGCCTTTAGTATTATATTTAGATTATATATATATATATATATATATTTATAAATAATATCTGTTTCAATAAATATAAATATAATTTCTTTCACTAATAATAGTCTGTTAAAAATGTTATGTACAGCATTCTCTTTCATCAATGGGTTTAATCATTATTAAAATACTATACAGCAGAATATTACTACAGTAAAACCTCTCTATAAGAAATTATTTTTTTCAGTACTTTGTTTCTTATAGAGAGGTTTTCTTATAAAGAGGTTTTTACTTTTCCAATGATTTTAAGAATTAATTTATAATTGAAATTGCATTATTTAACCTATAGGTTATATATATATAGTATATTTATTTATTTAAAAGTATTAATCAAAAGGATAGTTTAGAAATGTGATTTATTTAAAATAGTTTTTAATAATTGTTTGCTTCAAAATAATTGTATCTGTACAATGTATATATTACAATATTATAATAATCTATTATTTAACAATTAATTGTATAACATAATAAATTGTATCATCAATACATTTAAGGATATAATAACATTTATTAATTCATTTTAATAAATTTAATAAATTTATGGATATACAATAACAATTATTAATTAATTTTAATTCATTTCGAGCTATTTATGTAATATAAAATATTTGTAAGAAAAAAAAATATCTTAAATAATAATTAATTTCTATAATTGTTATCAATATACAATACTTCTATTTATATATAATTATTTTTTATATTTTTTATACAATAAGTTTCTTATAAAGAGGTTTTTCTTATATTTTTCTTATAATATTTTCTTATAAAGAGGTTTTTTAATGTGGAAAAGGTTGAATTCCAACCAAATGTGTGAAAAATGTTCTTATAAAGAGGTTTCTTATAGAGAGGTTTTACTGTATTTAAATTATAATTATTTTATATATATATATATTATTTACACTAAAAAAATTATAATAATATATACACTATGAGAAGATACACCTTTTATTAATACGAGAAGTAGATAGAGAAAATTAATTCTTTTGAGAAAAATTATTTTAATATAAATTTTAATATAGATAGATAGATAGATATATTTTATTGGATTCATTAATGTCGTTCTTTTTTTTTCATTTATTATTCTTTTTCGTTTCTTTCTTCGTTTCCAAATGGCTTCAAAATAAGACCTTGATCTTTTCGGGTTGTTGCCAGTGATTTATTCATACATGGGACAGGAACAGTGATTGTTTAATCATAATAGTTAGCTATATATTTCGTATTTACATAAAAGATAATAATAAATAAATAAAATACAGTAGATAGACAAAATTTGACATTAACAAAAATCAAAATCAAAATAATAATAACAAAAACAATTCATACATACATATATATTTGATATAGATTTTATATTTTATTTTTTTTTTTAGTTTTTTTTAATATGTTAATTTTATTAAATTAATTTTAAATTCATTAATTTTTTAATTTAACTATAATATAATTCATCATTGATTAAAAAAGTATACTTTTTTTTCGTAAACTAATTATAGAATTATAAATTGTTAAGATTCAACTATGGTTAACATTCTTAATACGTTTATCATTTATCACTTTCAAGTTCATCAACAAATTATTTATCAATCCGTTTAAAATATATGAATTCATACTATTTTATCTGAAAAGCAGAGATGTGTGATATGATCTATGGTTATCAATATTAGCATGTGCTCCAACATCTTCATGTACCTGTTTCCACCATTTCTTCGTGTAAATTTAGACATTTTTGTCAAATTCACTTTTCAAATCGGCATAAATTTCTCATATTTAATTAATTTATTATATTATTTTTATTTATTTAATTAGAATTAATAATATATAAGAAAAATACAGTTAAGAAAATTTTTTTTATATAAATAGTACATTTTTTTTTCTTCAAATAATTCATGGGCCCCCCAAAATGTGGGGCCCCGGGCAATTGCCCGGTTTGCCCCCCCCTTAAGCCGGCCCTGTCCACATATTATCGGCCTATATTTATATCTAATGTTATCTGTAAGATAATTGAAAATGTGATACATAATAGAATATCTTCATTATTAATTACTATGGAATCATTTTGGCTTTAAAAAAAATCTTGGTACTGAAATGTGTGTGTTTGCCCTTAAGCAATATTTAACAGATTATAATAATAACAATAATACGTTCGTAGCATTTTTAGATTCTTCCTAAAGCTTTTGATAAAATTAGTCATAACATTTTATTTTAAAGATTAAAAGATAATAATATTCCTTTATACATAATTAATTTTTGAAATTACTGGTATAGAAATCAACGGATATATATTAAATGGTGTAATAATTCATCGGATAGCTTTCCTGTTTCTAGGGGTGTTCGTCAAGGTGGCATTCTCTCACCATTGTTATTTAATTTATATACTAATCCTATGATTAAGAAATTAAATGAAATACATTCAGGTTATTGCTTAAATGTAAATATCATCAATAATCTCTCTTATGCAGTTGATATAGCATTATTTTCACCATCACTAGGGGGTTTGCAGTTGTTGATAAGTTGTTGTGAAGAGTTTGCTAACCATAACCACATAACATTTAATATTGATAAGTCGGTTATTTTACCAATTTATTTTGATAAATCATAATCCTGTGCAATTATATATAGATAATTAACTTCAAAAAGTTGTCAAATCATATAAATATATTGGACATTAGATTTCAGAGGACTTATCTGATGATATTTATATATATATAGTAATATTAAACAGTTATATAAACAAAGCTATGCAATATCATATAACTATAATCATTGCTCTAAAGATACACAAATTATTCTATTTAAAACATTTGTTTCTAATATATACCTTAGTGCACTTGGATACCAAATATATATTGTATGGCTAAACTTAATATAGCTTATAATAATGTGTATCATATTGTTATGAACTACAGACATAGAAATAGTGCGTCATTAATATTTCTTAACGATTATGTTAATAATTTAACAGTTAAATTACGTGTCTTATTATTCCCTATACAAACGAATATAAGTATTGTGTAATTCTCTAATTTTTCAATTATATGAATATAATATTGTTTTCCCATCGCCACTGTTTACCATGTGGTATAACCAGGCCCAGTTATTTTGGGACAAAGCCCAAAATAAAGAAAAAGGCCCAAAATAGCTTATTTTGGGCTTTTCAAAATCCTTATTTTGGGTTATTTTGGGCCTTTTTTAAAAAACTACAAAATACGTTCATATCCATCATAATGTAATATTCATATTATACATTTAATAACTATCATATTATATACCATATATAATATACTATTTTTGTATATTTTATAAGTTATCAATATAATTTATTAAATTTAAAAAATTATAAAATTATAAAAAAAATACATTTTTAATTTTTATTAAATAATAATGAGTAATAATAATTCATTGAAGGCTAATTTAATTATAATTATTTTTTATATATTTTAGTATAACAAAATCTGACTCCATGCAGATGTTACAGGAATAATGGTTGCTATGTCACAGACAAATTATTTTTATTTTTTATATTTAATATCCTTCTACGCATCTTCGAAATTTTTACTTAAACATATTATTAGTTCTTTTGGCTCTCTTTCATATTCTTCTATACTTTCTTTATACTCGAATCTATATCGTAGTTATATTGTTTCGTAAAAAAAATATGTTGTCTATCTTTATTTCTATTGAAAACATTGCCAAACACGTTTCCTTACATATTTACAATGCTTTGTTACTCGATCATATCTTGGCTATTATGTGGTGAATTGTTAGAATCTCTTTCAACCGATATTAATAGAAGTTGTTGTAGTTTTAATATATTGATGGCAATATTTTGATAAAATAAATGTAGTTGAAATGTATCAAAATAAAATAAGTTATCATTCGAATACGATCCAATATCAAATTTATAGTATATATTAATAACATACTTATCATATACAGCCAGGATTGTTCAGTTTTTGTTATTGATATTTTAATAAAAAAAACCATGGCTTTTTTGTTTTTTTTTTAATATTTTATATAAAATTATTGTAAAATAATAAATTAATTTCAATACTAATAATATAATTTAATATTAGTATGACTATTTTTTAATAATAGTGCCGTCTGGAGTGAAGTGTGAGTTACATAGTTGTTCCGTTTTTGTTGTTGGTTTATTCGGTTTTTTTATATAAAATAATTGAATATTAATTTCAATACTATAGTATTATTTAATATTTGTATTAATATTTTTACAATAGTTTAGCTTATGTATTATATAAAATTATTCATTTAATAAACATGCCTGGCCCAAAGAAAAATAAAATTTAGAAAGAATTTACTGAAATAACTAATAAATATTAGTATAAATTATACTATATAGTATATATTATATTTTTAATATAATATATATGAAATATCTAATAATAATTATAGAAGTATTTATTACAAATAGGACAATAGGACCTAACATTCTATATAAAAATGTATTAATACAAATTATTATATTGATAAAAACCAATATTTTTCACACAAAAAAACAAATAAACCGCAAAAAACCAACAACTCTGTATATAGCACATTTAATATAGGTTAGCAGACAATTCACTTAATATTATACAAATATAAACCATATATGTAAATATAATACAAACATTTATAAAGTTAGCTGATAATGTCCTATTTCTTTATTATGAATTCATTGTTTAAATTAAATGTATCAATTATTTCTTGTATAATCCGCAATTGAAAACTACATTAAAAATATTATTAAAATTTAGAACATTTAGAAAAATGTCAAACTTACAATTTTTGAAAGCAGTTACTAAATTATTGATGATAATTATTTCTTCATGAATTGTCAAATTAAGATTATGTAATTTCTTAAATGTTAGATCAGTTCTTGTCGAAATCGTATTAAATATTCCCAAAAAAACCCACCATTCCTTCTTTAATAAATTAATATCTTCCTTATAAATCCCTACTAATTGATTCTATCACTATAAATCAATTGTATATAAATTAATCAAATGATAAAATGTGTATTGTATTATATTTAATATCTATAGATATAACTCTTAAATTAATATATTTATATATTTCAATATAAATAATATGTAGAAAATCAGAAATAATTTGTGTGCCATCATTTTTTTTATCATTCATTTTAATGATTATAAATTGAGAGATATTGATTATAAAATTATATTATATATATTCATTATTATGATAACATTTATGATATCCATCATTATGATAAAACATACAATAATAATGATTTTCATTTTGAAACAAATAGATAAATGAATATTTATACTGAATATTACTTATATATATATTATATATATATGTTTACATTTTATGCTTGTTAGCCAGTTAAATTGTTTAAAAAATATACTAAAAATTAAATATAATTAGTTAAAATTTATAAAATATGAGAAAAAGTAAAAAATCCCAAAATAAAATAAAAAGCCCAAAATAACTTATTTTGGGCTTTTCAAAATTCTTATTTTGGGCTTTTTGATTATATTTTGGGCTTTGGCCCAAAATAACTGGGCCTGGGTATAACTCATTATTTGTTAACGTATTTTAAATTTCGTTTCTTAGATTAATTGTTTTGTTTAGTTTATTATTTTATAATTTTCGTTTATATACGTCTGATTTAAATAAATAAATAAATAAATATATTTATATATATTTGTATATATATATATATTATATATATATATATATATATATATTATATATATATTTATACATATATATGTATGTTTATTTATTTATTTTAAAATATATAAAAAAATATCCTCTATTTTATTCTATATATAGGGTAAAGTAACCTAATATGGACACTTTAACAATAAATGGTCTTAACATTTTATGACTCATTATTTTTATTCAAAAATTACAATATATTAATATTATATGTTTATAGATATTATTTTAATTTTTAAATTTTATTTAATCTTTTAATTCCATAGATAACGATGGTAACCTTGTAAGCTTGTAACCAATTTGTTTAGACACTACGATCAACATCAGAAATGAGTTTTCGGCGGTGTATCGTATATTAATTATTATAAGCTATATTAAATAGATGTGTTTTCAATTTGACTTTAAATGTGTGGTCAGAAACTATAGATCTAATTGAGTGAGGTAGGGAGTTCCATAGTTTAGGTGATATTAAAGAAAAAGAAGATTCCTGTTTTTTATTTAGTAATAAAGTTATTGGTATATTTAGTTTGTATTTATGTATTGTTCGTTGTGGTCGGGATGACTTGTAGTTCGTAAGTAGTTCAGTAAGATAGTCAGGTTTATTATTATGGGTGGCATGGTGGGTCAGTAGGAGTAATTTGTATTGTATGCGGTAAGGGATGGGTAGCCAGTGAATGGATTTCATATAAGGTGTGATATGTTGTCTTGAGTATTTTTTTATCCTGAAAATGGTTCTGATGGCTCTATATTGTAATTTAGTGATCATTTTAATAGTATGTGCTGGGAGTGAATTTAAAGTAGAGTTACAGTAGTCAAGTCGGGGCAGTATTAAGGAAGTAACTAGTAGTTTGGCAAGTTCAGTAGTTATAGAAGGTCTAATAAGTCGGATCGTATGTAAGGTGTAATTAATGGACTTCGATATATTAGTTATATGTGGTAGATAAGACAGCTTTTGGTCAAGTGTGAGGCCGAGGTTTTTAGCTTGGTTAGAGTATTCTATAATATGATTATTAATAATAATAGGTGGTATGGAATGATGTCCTGGGGATGTATTTATTAATAAAGCTTTTGTTTTAAGGCTATTCAATTGTAGGGAGTTATTTGAAAGCCATTTACTAATGTCATTAATGCATTTATTTATAGTATTTATGTTATTGATTGGGTCAGGTAAATTACAGTATAGCTGTAAGTCATCCGCATATGAGTGAAAGTGTATATCGGGGTATTCGTCAAGTAAGTAAAGTAAAGGGGAAATATATATATTAAAGAGAATTGGACCTAAAACAGAACCTTGGGGTACACCATGAGTTGTGTGGCGGGGTTCTGTTATGGCGTTATCTATACATATAGAAAAGGATCTGTTAATTAGGTAGGATGTAAACCAACTAAGGACAGAATCTTTAATACCAATGTTCTCTAATCTTCGAATAAGAATATTATGGTCTAACGTATCGAAAGCCGACGACAAGTCAAGTAGAATCAGTATGGTGGGAGTATTTTTTGGAAATAGTAGTATATTGTTTAAAGTATGGAGTAGTGAAGTTTCAGTGCTCTTGTCCGTTGTATAAGCACTTTGTAATTTATGCAGTATGTTATTATTATTGATGTATGTTCTAAGTTGTTTAGCAATTATTCTTTCAATTGTCTTAGATATGAAAGAAAGGTTGGATATGGGACGATAATTAGAAAGAGTTGACCTATCAATGGATTGGTTTTTAGGGATGGGAATTACATGGGCATATTTCATGTGGGATGGGAAGATACCTGCAGTTAGTGAGCGATCGATAATTTTTTTGTAGAATGGAGAAAGAAGGGATGAAAGAGAATGTAATAAACATAATGGAATTGGGTCTAGTTTACATGTAGATTTAACTGTTAATAAAAGATTATTGATATTGATAATGGTTGGTAATGAAAAAGTGGAAAATGAGTATATTGGGCTTGATATTGGTGGGATGCAGGGTCGAGGGAGAGTATCTATAATTGATGATGTTTTTATGTAAAAGTAAGAGTCAAAGTTAGTCGCATTAGTTAAAGGGGAGTTATCAGGCAGTATTCGTTTTGTCAGTTTTCCTAGTAGTGTTGACGATATTCTAAATAATTTCTTAGTATCTTTTCCAGCTGATTTAATTTGATCTATGTAATATTTATTTTTAGCAGTTTTTATTAATTTTCTATAATTAGAAAGTGAATGTTTAAAAATATTTAAATCATTTTCGCTTTTGGATTTTCGCCAATTCCTTTCTTTAATTCTAAGTGAGCGTTTTGCTGTGTGTAACTAATTATTGAACCATAACGTATTATGTCGAGCTGTATAAGTTTTAGTGATAATAGGGGCATGTTTATCTAGGACAATACTAAGGTTACTATCAAAGCTGTCTATATGAGATGAATCTGTTATATTGTTGTACAAAATGTTGAAGTCATTTATAAAATTAGCAATATTTATATTATCTAATTTTCTGTAGTGAACTTTCTTGGATGGTCTGATTGGTTTAGGGATATGTAGGGAGCAGCTAACAAGGTGGTGGTCAGTGATTAAACTATGAACATTAGTATTAGAAATTATATTCGAAGATGTGTTAGATATAATTAGGTCTAATATGTTTCCAGATGAATGTGTGGAAGACTTGACATGTTGTAAGAAATTATGACAATTTATGATATTAATAAATTTATTTGAATTATGTGAGTTTGGTAAAATTGGTATATTGAAATCACCAAGTAGTATATATATATGTGGTATCCGTATTCGGTACCCATGTCCGAATACGGACACCCTGTGTTATAATACGGACACCCTATAGGACGGACCCTACGGACACCCTATATATACCACAAGATAAACTATATATTATTGATGAATCAATCAGACAAATTACAATTACATTATTTATAATTAATTTTAGAATAATTTATTCTAGTTAGTTAATAATTTATTTATTTTTATTATTTTTTTACTTAATAATATAATTTAAGTATCTAAATAATAACAAATGTAGATTTAACTTTATTGGTTGTATTAATATTATAACGCACACGATTTTTATGAAAATCAGAATATTTCATACGCTGCCCGCTGATTGGTTATAGGGTGTCCGTATTAGGAACTTATATGACCTCTAGACATATGCTTATAAATTAATGAATATTTGATAACAAATATAATAATTTATATAATAATATATAATTTTAGAATGCTTTATTTTTTAATAATATAATGTTATATTATATTTTGATACATTTGTATATTCTTGAGAAAGTTTCAAGTAGAATTTTTTAATTATATAAGTAGCATAGTATCTATATATATATATAACCATAATAATAATAAATAATGCGTGAGTAATATATAATAGCATATATAACAAATATAGTATATATAACATAGAATATTTTCTCTGTAAAAAGAAAAAAATAAAACCGAACATAAAATGTATTATAAATTATAATATATAAGTTAAATAAGCATTTACGTAAGTTAGTACTTAAAGGGTACTTATAGATTCTTCGATATAGGGTTGATTTCCGTATATCGTCTATCCGTATATACTATAAAGTAAACTGCCGGTATCTAATGGTAACCATAGAGATATATAGAATGTATCTTAGGTATCGGCTTTCGAAGATATCGAATTATTCTTACATGTATTTAGATACATACGAAATGAAACTTGCGATATCGTTACGAGTTACGAGACACCAAGAGTTCACTGTACAGTGATATACGTATATATTGTGTATATATGCATATATGCATATATATATATATTAAACTAATATATCTAGAACATGTTGTATGTAAATTACATAATGTAATTAGAGTCAATACTATGAACCTATTTAACACATATTTAGATAACAGATCACATTATATATATATACATACATATATATATACATATATATATATATATATATATATATATATACATATATACATATATATATATATATATATATATATATATATATATATATATATACTGTATCCTAGAGGATTACGACGGGGTGGTTCACTACAACCTATAATGACCATACAACACATAGTGTAGTAGGCCTATAGGCCTGGTATACCACAAGTATCGATATTTAGACCATCACTGCAGTGCTCATGAGCATGCTCATTATATATATAGGGTGCGTTTTTGTAACCAAGTTAGCAAGCGTTTTTCGTAACGTACCACAGTACCACCTGTATGCATGCTTATACATGTAAACTCAAGTGGAACCGTGGTACTGCGGTACTGTGGTATGTTACAAAAGAAGCAATATCCCAACGTGCCATAATACCACAGTATCACAGTCCCACATTACCACAGCCCCACTTGAGTTTACATGTATAAGCATACAGGTGGTACTGTGGTACTATAGTACCCATATATGGGTGCGTTACAATACATGTAGCCATAGTTAACTCAGATATATCAGAATTTAAGGGACCGAAGAAATATGTCTGATATATCGAATTATTAAATATATATATATATATATATATAGATATGTCTACAATTACTTATGTAGATGACACAACTATAATATTATCTAGCTATAAGAGTAACTCCTTCAATAGTGAAGCAGAACATATGTTAATTAAGGTTTCATATTGGCTAGATATAAACTATCTATAACTATATTGTATTGTATACATATTCCATGCGTATTAATTATTTATTTATATGTAAGTAATGTATATGTATAAGTAAAATAAATAGTATTCATTCATATATATGTATAGTATACTCTTTTATCGACTTTATCATTTGATTTCCTACATTCTTATAAACAACTCGCTATTAAAATAATATTTTGTATTATAATGTTATTATATATTTACGTTTGTTCAAATGTATTCCAGTATTATATATATATTATATTTATTATCAACTATAGTTCTATATATATATATCCATTTATAAGTTATATTGGTATTATTATTCTAATTTACTTCATTATTATGACATTCATGTAATAACGATTATCTAAATATTTTCATTATTATCTACTATATATATATATATATATATATTTAACATAATATAATATTATATATAGCATACAATATAATATATCATGATAGATTACTAAACAACTACAGTTATAAGGTGAATTTATAATACCCCTTTTTATGTATTTTTAATAATACCTCATCTCACCTAATCCTTACCATCACGTAGTAGTTAAACGAGATACATTCTTGGAACAGTTGGCTGCCTAACACACGAGAGGGAATCCGGACCAGAGCGACATTCCAATGGGTTATACACTAAATTCTGGTTACATCAGGACTGAATTGCTTACTAATGATGAATGTTCCTCAAGGAAACCAACTCAATTAAGACAATGATGGACAACGAACAATTTCAAGAGAAGACATTTAAAGTAATATATATATATATATATATATAATATACAATTCCAGCTTATATAAAAATTAAATAATTATATTTTAATAGTTATATTAATTATATATATATATATATATATATATATATATATATATATATATATATCAACAATCATTTATATATATATATTTTATTATTAATAAATTAAATTTCGATTAGTATATCATTTCTCGTAAAAAATAAAAAAGTCAACGTTAATTTTAATGTACAACTACTACTACTACGGTTTCAGCCAATCCAGGATTCGTGGGTAGTGGTCTTTTTTCCAGGCGATATTTATACGAACCTGTTCATAAGTTTTAGCGATCGCATTCTTTCCGGAAGCCAACGTATGAACTTTGTAGAAAGCCTTTAACTGCGAGGTCACGGGTGTAATAGTTAGTTACGCAATAGTTAGTATACTACTGTCTATAGACATTTATATTTTAATCTAAGCCCTTAAAATAAAAAAGTATCGAATACGTAAGTTAAATTTAAAATACTTAAAATACAATTGTATTTATATATATATATATATATTATATCAATATATTAATAGAAAACTTCTAATAAATTATAATAATCATTATTAGTATTCAACAACATGTAATAGTATTACGCGTGTCAACGAGCGCTGTGTATTAACGCTACGTATGTCGATACAGGTAACGGTCGTTATTTAATAGTATTCGTCGTTAACACGAGCTCACACGTGATATTTATGTTTACGTTAGTGTACTACTTATAGTATATAGTATATAGTATACATTATATTTTTATTGTTATTGTTATTTGGTGGAGTCCTTTCATCCCATCCAGGAACTTAGATGAAGTTTTTACTTATAACCATATATGGCTCTAATGTCCCTTCGAAGCCGCTCTCATGTTAAGGTATCCGTGGTTTTAACGAGAGCCGATCATTTATTTATACACAATTATATAAGATCACTTCTAAATAATATTTTAAGACCCATTTTATAAAATTAATTAATGGTCCGGACGAGGCTCGAACCCGTGTCCTACTGCTTGTGTGTCTGACGCCTTAGCCACTGAGCCACACAGGCAGTATATATATAGTGTACTACTACGTATAATATCACGTGGTATACGGTGCGCGGAGTAACTCTACGTCGACTCTCCGTAGAGACTTACCTCTCTAAGTTCGGCGAGGGTAGCGAAATGTTGCCCGCTAGCCATGATGATGCCGGGCATTCCGTAGCTGGAACCGTAACTGTGAGAGTCACGTGGTGTTATATAGCACGTGACATTGGCCATACGTAAACAATAGCACGTGTGTGCATATATATATATATATATATATATATATATATATATATATATATAT
Organism: Osedax fenrisi; assembly: GCA_964019155.1. NCBI lineage: Eukaryota > Metazoa > Annelida > Polychaeta > Sabellida > Siboglinidae > Osedax > Osedax fenrisi. The sequence goes on from OZ025239.1 coordinate 113,613,090, forward strand.
ATATATATATATGTATATATATAAATATACCAGATTTGGTAGAAATTTCTTTACATTAATTTAATATATATTTATATATATACATACAAGATGTGTATTTGATGCGGTAGAAACGCATAACTAACAAGGCTATCAAAGCATCCCAGTTTTTCTTCACGAACTTCCACAGGGTATCCCTAGCCATCGGGTTGTAGGACACGTAGGACACCACGTGTTTAACGTCTCCTTTACGGATCGGTGAGTTCTCCTCTATCGACAAGGTCAAGTATCTGTCACGTGACGTGGTCGTATGTTAATCGTGTTCCGGTTATCGGTCAATAACGCATCGCGCAGTGTTAGATTATATTCGTATTATATAGTTTGTAATCGATACGTTACTATTATAGTTTATTATTAAACAAAATAATAATAAATATATATTTTTGTTTATTTTATTTCTATAGAGTCTTTTCATCCCATCAATGTGAAGTAATATGAAGTTTTACATATAACCAAATTTCGCTAATGTCTTATATACATTAATAATAGCTATGTTATTAATGCATGCTACCTATCCGTATGACAAATAGCCATACGCACGCGCGATAATATAGCATTCGTATTAGTATTAAAGGGTTTTAAACCCTCAGATAATTACACTCAACTCTTTAGTTTAAAAAACGGCATAACTATATGTTCTAAAACCCTTAGACGAACATCGATTAAAGGGTTTACTTAGCGGATTGTTTTCGTAAACGAAAGATAAATAATTATATGATATAATTATTTAATAGAAAACTATTTGTACCATTATTTAGTAAACAATGACCGTCGCTCGCCCCTTAGTTAACGTAAACAAAGGTTCTTCGCGCCAACAAAGGTTCTTCGTGTCAACGCAGTGTAGGGTTCGCTAACTTAGTGATAATGGCGGGGTCGGTAGATGTCGCCAGGGCTCTCATGATGATTCGCTGTTCGGAAGGTACGTTGGTGTCCTTCAGAGCTTTCCACAGCACGTCGAACTCCTTCTGTCCACCGTACTGGATGGCGGCCCGGTATACGGGGTTCTTCAGGTCGGGGATTACCCTGTCACGTGATACTCATCGTTATAGTATATACTATTGTGTATATATGTGTGTGTGTGTATATATATATATATATATATATATATATATATATATAATTATATATATATATGTGTGTGTATATTTATTTTATATGTTTTATTTATAATGGTAATAGCAATAATGCTAATAATAATATCAAACGAAAAATAATAATAACTAATATTAATTAAATATAATAATAGAAATACGAATATATCTACTTCTCAAGAAGTAGATATATTATACTTAAGAAGTAATACTAATTATTTAATATTTAATACAAATTATACCGATACTATTAACAATGAACATACTAATAGTAATGATAACAACACAATAGTAATATGCTCTAGCCTAGCGGTAAGTCAATGTTAAACTAACAGTTCATTGTTGTCCACCATAGCAGAGAACAATTGTGTAGCTTTAGCGATGGAATCCTTGTGACCGAGTCGAACGGCTACGTCAAAGATCATAGATCTCCTGAATTTAGTCATATGGGAGCCGCCATCTTCCCACTTCAAACTTTCGATGTTTTTCTTTAGCAGCATCAACATGTACGCCTAGGGGGGAATAGGCAGTTTAAATTAGATACACGATCAATATTTAATATCGTCGCATAATTTCTAAATTCTTGAATAGGAATATTTTCAATTATTAAATAATCTACGCAAGTAACATATATGTTAATTTATTATCGATATATTTTCATGACATATATTACTTAGAAAATATCGTTAATATATGCACAAGTATACACTAGTATACTAGTATACTAGTATGCACTGTAGGACCTACAGTGCAGGTGTTAGTATAAAGTGGCACAACTTAATATTATAAATTAATTAAATGTCAATATTAAAACAGAAATGAGAATTATATTGTTGTAATTTAAATTTGTTATTATTTAAATATTGTACATCCATATAAAACATATATATATATATATATATATATATATATATATATATATATATATATATATATATATATATATATATAATAGTATTATATGGAAGGCAGATATTAAAATTTATATTAAGAAACTTACTGGTTACTTAAGACAAATAATTCACTGTTTGTTCTGTATTATATTTTTGTTTTATATATATTTTGTATATATGTTTCAAATGTATTATATATATATTAAATTACAATATTAATAATTTACTATTATTTCAGATTATAGTGATAAGTATTAATTGTTTGTTTCGTAATATTATTAGTTTGTTTTGTTATTAACGTATTCTGTTTGGTATATGTATGGTTTATTTTATTTTTAACGTGTTCTGTTTGTATATATATATATATATATATATATATATATATATATATATATATATTTATATATAGGTTTCAAATTTATTATACAAATAAAATATAAAATTAATAATGTACTATTACTAATATTAATAAGTATTACATACGTATATTTGTTTGTTTCATTCTATTATTAGTTTATTTGAATTTGAATTTTTACATGTTCTGTTTATAATATATTTAAAATTTATCATTTCAATATTACATTTTATAACTAATAATTTGTTACTAATACAGGGTACAAAGATAAGAAGAATTATGTAAAGTTAAAGTAGAAATTGAATATTTCGATGCCACTTACAAAATAATGTATTTTATTTCTATATTCGATTATTTTTACGCTATCTTTTATTTCTACTTTCGATTATTTTTCATTTATTTTTACGGTAATGGTAAAACGTTTTAATTTCTTTAATTTTTTAATTTCGTATTATTCTTTGTTTATTTCTATAACGTATGTTATCGTTAGCAAATATTTATACTTTATACTTTCGATTATATTTTCGAAGATGTATTTTCTTAAATAAATTACCAATCAATAAATGAATATTCTATTCGATACATAACACATACACCGCTCACGTGGGAGACGCCCACTAGGCGTGTTCAAATGGGCGTGGCTTACCTTGTAATAGGGGTATGCTTCACTGAGAGACAATTGGGATTCCATTTCCCAGAGCTGATTGAGGGCCACTCGCCATGGCACGTAGGCCATGTCCTTGTTTAGGTAGAGGGACAGGTCCAAAGGTAACTCGATGTCCAACTTTCCGGCTCTGAGAATGCATTTAAATATATATATATATATGTGTGTGTGATTTTATTTAAATATAAATATTATTTAATGAACTATGTTTGTAAAAAAATATTAGAAATTATATTAACGGTATAATGAATTATATTAAAAATATTAATAACATATACAAGTTGATAATATTGATATACTTGTACACAAACAACATATTACTCTACATATTATACATATATATATATAGATATCACGTGGTACCCTGATAATGCGAAAGAATCATCGATAAGATTAGCCCTATCAGCTTCGGTAAGTTCTAGATGATCTTCTTTCAGTTGATGAATCAGCGCTCTCCAATTCTCCATACTGTACTGTACACGGTAGTAACCCTTCATATCGTGGTTAGCCTTGATCCATTTAGCACGGGGATCCACTTTGAATTCAACTGAAACGTAGTCGAGTGTGCGAATATTATGTTTAGTGAATTCAGTGATTTCACCGTTATCACGATGTGGCTGGTTATTTGATATTTAAATTTATACATTTCTTATCTAAAATAGATACATATATAGATACATATGTAATGATTGTAATTTTAGTTGAGTGATACCTGTCACAGGTGCTGCCACCCATCGCAGGTGTGAGTAACAATATAATGTAGTTATTAATGAACGAGAACGATACATTTAATAAAACTACAAAATAATGTTTTTAATAATTAGTCGATGACGTACATTTGATAATATTATTATTAGATTATATATATATATATATATATATTGTTATTGTTATTGTTATTGTTATTTGGTGGAGTCCTTTCATCCCATCCAGGAACTTAGATGAAGTTTTCACTTATAACCATATATGGCTCTAATGTCCCTTCGAAGCCGCTCCCATGTTAATGCTACCATGGTTTTAACGAGAGCCGATCATGTATTTATACACACTTATATAAGATACATATATATATATTGTAGAGTATTCAAATAATGATCTCGTATACGTTACGGTATATTTAATGCACACTTAGGAGAAACTACAACCAACCAGAAGACAGATTCATCCAGTGTAAGTTAACGAAGCTGTCTTTGTTGACGCTGTCTATGCACGTCAACGGAACGTACCACTTATAACTACAATGAAACGTGTGCGTATATATATATATATGTTATAATCAATATATATTATTATTAAATTGTTATCGTATTACTATTATTATCTTCCCGTACGGCGCACGGCGTGCGTTAAGAGTGATTTTATTTCCAGAGCATAACATCACATTGCAACTTATATATTATATATATATGATGTTGATGCTACTATGATTACAGTGTTGTACCGTGTAAGGTATACTATAGTATACATATAGTATACATATAGTATACATATACGTATAGGTGCGCCTTACTCACCCGAACGGAGACTTATATTTGCCCTCGGCGCCTGCTTCCGACTGTAGGTAGCGCTCCTGTGTGGCCACCACGCGGCTGTTGTCGTACGACCGGGTCAAGGTCACTAGAGGGTAGTTCATCTGCTCGGTCCAGGTCTGCATCACCTTCTTCACGTCCATAGAGTTACCCTGGAGAGCGAGGCGGGCGTTAATAACAAGCGCGTCCTTTGGAGTTGACTAGGAATATAGAAATAAAGAGAGTGATATATAGATTGAGAATGATTGAGAAGAAGAGTAAAATGAGATAGAGAGACAAAAATAAGGAAAATATTATAATTTGAATATATTTTATTAAGTTGGTTACATAGATAGGTCAGGATAGGTTATTTATACATATTAGGATAGGTTATGACATAGTAAGATAGGTTAGGAGGGGTTATGAAATATTAGGAGGGGTTCTGGCATATTAGGAGGGGTTAGGACATATTATGAGAGGTTAGGATATATTAGGAAGGGTTAGTTCATATTATGAAATGTAGGACATATTAGGAGGGGTTAGGACATATTAGGAGGCTTAAGAAATTCAGTTGATACATCGCGTAGATATAAAGATAAAATTGTATACTATATATAGATATATAGTATACTATAGTCTGTCTACTCGCCCGCCTCTCCGCGCCTACGGCTTCTCAGCACAATCTACACGTGACTTACTTTCTGCGAGAGACTGTCCCAAAGATCGTTGGTGACGGCATTGCGATACTCGAACTTCTTGAGATAGGCCGTCAGACTTCGGCTTAGCGTAACGTTGCCTACGAACGACTCCATCATTCTGACGATGGAACTTCCCTGTAGAGGGCGCGCGAGCACACGTGATTATACGGGGTCACGTGGTCACTAGATACTGTAACGTGATAGGTCACGTGATACGAATGCGCGTATTACTAATTAGTATATTTAACATATTTAGAGTTATTATTTTAGAGATGTAGGATTATTATAATAATTATCTATATATATACGATTTTAATCGATCAATTATAAATAGATATAATTGTTGTAGACAAATAACTTAAATTAGTTAATTAGTAAAACATTTACATTCAAAAAATGTTAAAACTAAAAACCCGAAATTTCTTAAATTCAAAAATTCTTAGAATTAAAAATGTTTAAACCCCGAAACCGTATCGCCCAATAATCCACTTGAACTGTAACCCGTGGCGAGCTAACCTTTTCGTAGGAGATCGTATCGAACAGAGAATTCACTTCCGCCGGATCGTCGATCTTCACGGAAACCGGATGCGAGCTCTTCATGGAGTCGGCGCTAAGGGCTGCCGTTAGGTCCATGGGGATGAACTGGTCGATCTAGGGGGGCGGGGAGTGACGTTTGACATGTGACACGTGCCGTTGTATAGCGGTGTCAGTAAGTGGAACGTCGTACGGTACCGTCGTATGTATGCGTGGAGGTATATACTATATATACTATATTTAGTCTGGGGTCGATGGCTCAGTGGGACAACCAAAAGCTAGTAAGCCAGAGGTCCCGGGTTCGACTCCAGATAGTTCTTGTTTTTCTCTTGTGTTTATCAAGAATTTAATAAACGATAAATCAAAACACAAGAAAAAAAATGTTACTATTTGTTTTGTATTGTCCGGGGCTCCTCACAGTTATTTATAACATGTACAAGTCTATGACTTCTTGAGGGGTCCATTTGTATCCGATATTATTATATGTGCGATTCAATAAATAAATATTATTATTATTATTATATATTGTCATTGTTTTGTTGTTAGAGTATTTTCATCCCATTCAGGAACTAAGATGTATTATTTATTTGTAACAAAAGGATCCATGTTCCTTCGAATCCACTTTCGTGTTAAGATATAAGTTGTACTGAAAGCCGATAATTGTGTATACGTTTTGTATATAAGATCATTTTTAAATATCATTTTAGACATATTTTAGGGTTCGGACGGGATTTGAACCCGGGTCCTACTGCATCGGTGTCTGGCGCGTTACCCGCTGAGCTAGTCGAGCAGTTCAAACGTCTGTGTAAATACATCGGCCTGTAGGCATGTATCATTCGTACTACGAACCACTTTGAAGTTTTTGTTGATTTTGTCGGTTCCCAGGTATTCCATGAAGCTAGCGAAACCTTCGTTTAACCAGAGATCATTCCACCAGTCCATTGTTACAAGGTTACCGAACCACTGTTACGTAAGTAAGTTATGTAATGCCATTGTCACATATATATGTGTATATATATGTATACATATATATATATATATATAATTTAAAGCAACTTGTAATCTATATTTAAATGGCTATAATATATATATATATATATATATATATATATATATATTACCAATTACCTATATGTAATTGATTTATAACCATTACTATTGAACCATAACTACTATTGAATGTTAAATATGGTTTAATGACCCATTACTATTAGTGGGAAGAGGTTTCATTAGTCATTATATATTATAAAAACAAGCTCTTACTTTAGAAATATCAATATATTCTAACTTATTACAAATATTGTACAAGTATTAGAAATAGGTACTATCCATTACTTAAAAACCCATTATTGACCCATTATTGACCTTTTACTCCAAACCCATTATTGATCTTTTACTCCCAACCCATTACTCCCAACATATTATTGAGCCATTACTCCCAACCCATTATTAACCCATTACAATTATGTAAGCGAATTAGTCGTATACGTCTATATACCACCATCATCTATTATTTTTAAAGTTCACACCAACTTAAAAATGTATTAAAATCATATATTTAACAAATTGTATACAACTTATATATCGATATATCGATTAGTTAATAATTAATAAATATAATTATTACTAATGATATTCTGACATGTTTATACATTTATATATTGTAATATCAATAATATAAATAATATATCAATGAATCTAAAAAAATGTAACGTTTTAATAATCGCATTAATATATCATGTATACACGTGTATATGCACACACATACACACGAACATACGCACATACGTGGATAGTAACATCACGTCGTAAGCACTAACTTGCGCAGATCTACATTACAATAAACAACGACAGACAATGAATGCATTAATAACCCTAGCGAATTAATGATTTTGTACCTAGATATAGTAAATCAGCCGTCATTGTCATAATAATAATAATGTGGGACATCGTATTATGCAATACATTTTAATATAATTGTTATGTCAAGGTTGAATAGTTGATTTAATATTGCCTGATATTTAAATGTATTGTAATATCATTCATTCATGTATTTACTACCTGCATATGTCATACATCTAGGTATAGTTATGTTGTACTTATAGGTATCATTTTAATATTATAATTTTATAATCAATCGTATTATTCGTTAACATTTATAGTAATGTATACTATATATAGTTATTATAGTACTTGTGATACCTCAAGTTACCATACGGAATAATTGATTATAAGTACACTACCATTAGATAAGATATAATACTACTTAAACAATGGGGGGGGGGAGATTAAGTGGAGCTAAAATCATGGACCGATTTTATTAGGATTTTCAAAGTCATTGTTATCTGCAGATAACGTCTGCTTACAAGTATTTATTTCACATTACTATATTTCGCTTTAAATTACTTGCCCGGTATTTAGTTAATGTAAACGCAACAGATATCTGACTATATAAATTGGGTAAAAATCGGGCCCGATTTGTTGGTGTAAACTCTAAAGTCTTCAAGTATTTAAACCTTGGTCTATTAACCTAACAAATAAATAACATGAGAAATAATAAATTAAATTATATTCTAATTTCTAATTCTCAATCGTTTTGATAAGACTACGATCATTGGTTATAACCTGGTGAGCGATTTCGTGAGCGATCACCGTGGCAACGCGTTGTTTATTATAGGCAGACGATATTTTCTCGTCGTACAAAATGGCGGTCAGTCTGTAGGTGATAAGACCCCAGTTCTCCATGGCTCCGATGGGGAAGTCCGGTACCGCCACCAAATCTGCGCGAGATTAACGGTGAATCTCGTGATATATATGTATATATATCGCAATATAATAATTGCTATTATTTAATCCCATACAGTCTTTCATATCTAATATACTAATATACTATAGTTATTTCTCTTTATAGCGATGTTATGTAATACATCTGATACGAGGTCTATATTTATCCCAAAACGTTACGCAATAAGTGGGCCACGGTACATCCGACATTGTTTATTAGTAAAACGTACGCTAGAATGGCTAATTAGTCGTTAAATATGTAGGATCAGTAAAAACCATAAATATGAAATACATCTAAACAGTACAGATAGTACAATACAAAATTATATTACACTTAATTGAGAGTAGTCTATTGGATATTTAATAATATTTGATAGAAAAAATACTTGTTTGTAATTATATTTACTGCGCATGCGTATCGTAAACCTTTATTTTTACCTTGACAACTAACTTATTTATATTGTTTTCTTAATTAAATATATATTTACTATGAATTTAAGAGACTTGGGTATATTTAAATCTAAATATGGATCATATAAACTCAGTAGAAAAACACTAGCATATAAAATCAGAAATTGGACGGATGGACGAAATCACAAATTACTTTTATAAAAGATTAACGCTCTTCGAGAATAAAAAATTGAAATTGGCTATTTGATACTTTATGAATAGAGTTATGTTTTTTATCGAATTATATTACATATTTTCTCATAATATCTTCCCGAAACTACGCATTTATATTAAAGTCGATGTTTTACAATCCGCTCTAGTATACACACGCCTCACTTTAATGCGGGCGTTCAAACATTTATATTAATGCGTGTGTATGTGTGTGTATGTATGTGCATGTGTGTGTATGTATATATGTGCATGTATGTATGTATGTATGTATGTGTGTGCATGTGTGTATGTATATATGTATGTGTATATGTTTGTATGCGTGTGTGTATGAGTGTATGTGTGTATGTGTGTATCATTATACATGGTATCGTATCACACAGCTCTGATCATACATTATAACCGCGTACCTAGTTTCTTCATGGGGTAGTCGATACCGAAGAACTGTTCGTAATAGTCAAGAACGATTACCGCAGATTCCAGAGCGAACTTAGCCTGACCAATCTGATTGTCCGGAGCCGACACCGATACCTGGTGGTAGCGGTAGTAGGGTTAATGTCACGTGGTCAGTGTATGGTCAGAGAGCGTGTGTATATATTCATATATATATATATATATATATATATATAATATATTATTATATATATATATATATATTTAAAATAAAGTTAAATTCATTCACTTCTCATCCTTACGAAGTTCTATACGAATTCATTTATTCGTAAATAGGTTTACAATAATGTAAGATGTTAATTAACATCTAGATTACGTACAGTGTACGTCGTACAACAACCCCGTACATCAAACACCCGCACACACGCGTACAACACCCGCACACACGCGTACAACGCACGCAAACACGCGCGTACAACGCCGCGGAGAGAAGCCTCACCCCCGTGGGCCGTTATTACGTCACTAGCGAGCGAGCGATGACGTCATCACGTGACGTACGACACCGACCTTGACCCCTCTGCTGGTGTGCGCCGAGATCACGCTGAAGTCGCACACGATGAAGGCGACCAGGTAGGTGCTCATGCGCGGCGACTCCGTGTAGGTGTCCTCTACTCGGTCGTCCGCCATCTTGGAAGTCGACTCCATCGGGGTGTTGAATAGGGTTCGTAGATCTGGCGGCGGGAGGGGTTGGTGTATTAGAGGGGGTGTTGGTAGTGGTAGCTGCAGTTGTTGTAGAAGTAATAGTATTGTATTACTAAACCTATATATAGTTATACCTATAGGTATTCAAACCTATATGTATGTGATAACATTGATTACGTTCTTGAATATCGAATTCCAACTCCTTTAGGATAATAGAATTGCTTCAAAATATTGAACACGTGACATGATAGGATACTGACAGCGCTCTAACTATAACTATATATATATATACATAATATATATATATATATATATACAGTATTGAATGATGGTCATTTAATGGTAAATTCTGTGAATTTTACAAAATAAAAAAATAATTTCCTATATGTTATCGATACCCGAGTAACAACATAATAACATAGTAACACGGTAATATAACTCGCAGTCTCCCATAATGCAATACTATAACTAATCCATCGAATAATAACGGTGACATTCCATTGTCTTACGTAACATTCGTCTACATCGACCTCTACCCGTGGGCACCTATGTGCGCCGCACGATATGTATAACGATGTTGTGTTCTGTCCTCGCTACATCATTACGTCACGCTACACGGTCACGTGAGTTACGCGATATCACGTGTCTTCACCGCTAATATCACGTGATTATTATGAATCACTTTAGTAAAATAAACTTAAATATACTGACTCCGTTGCGGTTAGTTTAGTGATATCGTTGTGCGGGAATATCAATTGTAAACTTAATATTTACAAACTATAATATTGTAGAGAAGCTCGTCTCTATACTGATTAATGTAGATCAACTTGTTATATGTAGATTACATTATTCATTATATATTATGTATACATTTATAACATTTATATATAAGAGTAATTGTCTCGACAAGCAACAATGCTTCTAAAATTACCCAGTCACTTATACCTAAATCTGATAATAATAATATATACATAATAGATAATATTATATAATAGATATATCATACGTAATATATTAGTAGTCATCATTTTAATAATTATTTATTATAGGATATTCATTATTAAAGAACAATGGATTTTTAATATACCAGAAACGCATACATAAATCAGTGAATGTTAACTATAATATGCTAAAAATAATAAATATATAATTGCATTGATAATTGAGTTGATTTATCGATGTATTCAAGTATAGTAAATCATCGCTTATTCTATTATCAGTGTAACATATATTAATGACATAATAAATTATTAAATAATACAATACAATACATATATATATATATATATATATATATATATCTATATTTAGAATAGTCGTACGACTTTAACGTTAAAGTAATAATGGGTAATAATGACATACATTGACATACATCTCTCACTATTAGGTGATACGCCCGCAGACATACAACTTAATAATGTGAATGCTGATAAACAATAAAACGATATATTTAGGGAACTATAGTTAAATTCGCGTTAAACGATAAGAATATATACAAATATTATAATATTGTTCTATAATTATCAGAAGGAAAGATATGTCACTCTATATAGTTATAATAAATTTGTGAAATTAATGAAGAATCGCGCCACCTGTACTAATAACTATTTATTTTAATTCTATTTTTAGTTTATATTTGTTTAAATGTCAATTTGAAAAATATATTACTATTATAAATTAACATTTATTTACATTTTTGAATACATTTATTTATAGTGTTCGTTTTAAGAATATAACATTATTATATAATTATATAACCTTTTTTTCAAAATATATAGCCATATTCGATAAATATAATAAATCAATAGATCCATTTTCAATGTAAAATTATACATATTTTGTAACATTCTAAAATATGAAGGTCGTGTGCTGACCTTTGTTACGCGTGATGACCAATCGGAATGAAGCCTTCATGTTGGGTTCGTCGAAACAGGGGAACGCGGATCTCGCATCTATAGCTTCGAATTGCGTAGTGGCCAACCATCTATTGATACGGTCATGCGCATTAATGTTTTGTTATAGTCTGGTTTTATTGGAGAGTGCCATATTTGTGAGTATTGCTTACTATATAATATCTAGTATACTAGAGTATACTCTCCTTTGAGCATAAATTGTATTTACTTTCTGAACTCAATAAACTATTTTCAATTCAACAAAATTCAATGTATTCCAATACGCATGTATTGATGTATTCATTGCATTTCATTTATCTTTATTTATAAGATAATTAATTCAATTGGAAATTTCATTATTTTATTATATTTTCTTATAATGTACTTCATTTTTTATTAAATGATTATATATTTATCATGTTATTATTATCTCTGGTGATATTCGCGCCTTTATTCTGATACTATTTGTATCGAGCTTTATGTATACATTGTATACAATATGTTATTACTTTATTTCATACTCATTATTATCAACGCATTAGCAACGGAATTTATCTATAAATAGCATAAATGTGACATATTACACAACATAAATTACTTTTTTTGTGAAATCTTGAGGCGTGAGTTACTTGAATCATATTGTTTCATTATTCATCTATATTCATATAAACACTATTATAAATAAAACTATTATAAGTATATGACTATTGTTTTATTTTAAATAAAAAAATATTTACAAATAAAAGTACGTTCTATATATATATAAACATATCTGCAGGTGTACAGTGTACAATGTAAATATATACTATACGATGTACAACATTAATATCCTTTTTTATGAATATAATATACTATTTAGAATACAAAAAAATTTAGATTTATAATACCATATACAACAAATTAGTATAATTAAGATAGTAGTTTATTCTAACATTAACGTAGAATGGAAATATGAAGGATCTAATAGCTATCATGTCCTTCCTATCCTATCTATCATGATCTTTCTATCCTATCTATTACGGAATATCTATAATTTCCTTCCTATCCTATCTACCATTTTCTTCCTATCCTACCTATCATGTCCTTCCTAACCTATATATCATGTCCTTCCTATCCTATCTATCATGTCCTTCCTAACCTATCTATCATGTCCTTCCCATCCTATCTATCATGTCCTTCCTAACCTATCTATCATGTCCTTCCTAACCTATCTATCATGTCCTTCCTAACCTATCTATCATGTCCTTCCTAACCTATCT
>OZ025239.1:113631519-113689019 GCA_964019155.1 Osedax fenrisi
TCAGTGATTTAAATATTTGAATCAAAGATATCAAGGATATTTATTTACCTGACACATAAAAATGCATAACAATTTTTAAATTGTATTTATATATAACTATTTTCTTAAAAATACGAATATATTTATAAATTACGTTCGAATTTAATGTTATTTTGTATATTATTTATGTCAACATACAAATACTATAATATGTATTACATTATATTATGGATTAAGTATAATCCTATTGAAATCATTAATTTAAAATGTGTTTTGCATTAATTTTTATATCAAATTCAAATGTGTAATTTCTGGACCGTGATACTATATGACTAAATCACTCAAGCGGAACATAAACGTTTCACTAAATATGCGTAATCAGACATCTTGTCCTTGATAATACTTAGTGCATGTAAATGTATGTAATAATAAGTGATATATTTATAAGTTTCGCCTTAACAATCACATATCAATTATATTATGAAGTGGTCCACACTTACCAAGTAGTTATGGTACTCTAGTTTTAACTCAATCTATGTTAAGCAGAGATGGACCCATAACTGGACTATCTATCGATGACCAGTTCACGCTTGCACTTGTTGAGTTATCGCGACGAAATCTGATTGTTTTCAATATATCTATGCCTTATTTATAAAATAGGATAAATATATAGTATTAACTAGTATAGTAGTATAGTAGTATAGTAGTATTGTAGTACATAGTATTTACAATTCTAGCCTTTGTTATAAGCATTACCCTCAATATTTGCTGGGAAGGCCTATCGATGACTATGAGATGTTGGGAGTAGAATGTATCCTGAATCTTGTTTCGACCGATTGAGTAACCGCGAATAAATAGTTCATAAACCACTTCAATACACTCCGATAGTGTTTTGTGTGTGAATTATAGTTTTTTTTGTGGGTTATTGTATAGTATAGTATATGGGTATAATATAGTATAGTATAGGGGTATAGTATAGGTGTATAATATAGTATAGAATAGGGGTAGTGGTTGTATATGTATTACATCAATATCTTTCTGCTGCTGCCATTCTCGATTTAAGGTGGACAATTAATTCTTCTTCTAGTTACAAAACAAGCTGGCAATAGTTAGGAGTGGTTTTCCACCAAGAAGGGTGGAAGAATGGAGACTCCTCCATCGAAGCTTAAAGGTTGTCAATATACCGGGAATACTCGGATTTCTTTTATTGCGATATTTTACATAATCCATGTAAGGTACGATTAAAATGCTCAGTCTGACCTTTACCTAGGGTTGATATGTTGTAGTTCTACGTTCCTATGGCAAATCACGATTAACAACAGATAACGCTTGTGTCATGTTTATTCGGCGGTCATGTTAATGTTACTCTATAACTCCTACTATAAATAGACATAATTAAAATAACTATTTATATTGTTATAATGTTGTTAATATACTAATATCTATTACAACCCTGTTATAACCATGATTAAATGTCTAATTGCAACATTGAAATATATTATTATTATAATTGAATTACTCATTATTTTATATAATTATAATTATAGTAACCGTAACTTTTATATTATTTAAATTATGAAATGTTTAATATAAATTTAATTATTTATTACTAATATATTTATAAATAATGAAATTCATATTAAATAGTGAATACATTTCTCTTAAACTAATACTTATATATATATATATATATATATATATATATATACATTCGTACAATATGCAAACCTTCATTTCTGATTTTAATAACATTATTGTACCGAATATTACGACAAATAAGATAATATTTGGCGATTTTAATTTATACATAAATAAAAAAACGTGCATTTTCAAAAATATTCTTGAAAGAAACAATCTTCACCAACATATTTCATTACGAACTCATATTCATGGAAATATACTTGATCTATTAAAAAATCTGAACAAATTAATATTGTAAATAATATAACTCAATCAGACATATTTTCTAACCATTATACCATAAAATTCAAGATAAACATTACATAAAAATTTAACATATCGAGCTATTTCAAAGATCAACTATATCCAATTATGTAAAGATATAGATTACCATATCCTAAGCAATGAATATAATGTATTATTGTAGATATACTTATTGCTGGCTTTAGTAGAATTAATCAAGACATTCATCACAGAAACCGTGAACATAAATGAATATTTCCAGACAGAAAGATCCTTAAAATACAGAATTCCCCAAGGCTCTGTCACGGGGCCTATGCTATTTAATGTATACGTTAAGTATAATACATAATACCTATTCTTAAATCATCGATACATATAACCTAATAAAATACCACTCCTATTGGATAGCATATATGCCGACGACTTACAATTATATATTGAATCTTCATCTGAAAAGAAGTATATATTCATCAGTAAACCTATTAAATGAATGCATTAATGAGATCACTGAATAGTTTAGTAGTAATTAATTAAAATAAATCCAGAAAAAAAGTTATATATATTAACTTTAAAGGAATATCAAACGAAAATAATGTCATTACAATAAATAATACACAATAAAAACAACCAGACAAGAACAAAAAATCGTTAATTGATAAGAATCTTAATATGTTAAGTTTCATAAATTAAAAAGTAAATCAGCGAACTATCAATTGTATAATATTATTATTATTAGAAAAAAATAACTTTTAATACATGTAAATTGCTAATTCAAAGCCAAGTTATAACTATATATATATATATATATATATATATATATATATATATATATATATATATATATTGGACTATTGTAACATACTTTTGATTAGTTTACCTGCATATCAGTTAATGCTATTAAATAAAAATAATTCGATCGTCAATGTGCGTATTATATAAATTGCCACCAAGATAGACGATATTAACATTAATACTAAACTAATGCGACAACAACAACTACTACCAATTAATTTCCGAATTATTTATAAATTACTGGTAACTATGTATACACATCTTGCATATCATCATAAGACACCGACATACTTCGCGAAATTAATAAAGCCATATTCAAGTCTGAGAATACAGAGACCACATAATCTACATCAAATTGAAAGCAATACAACAAAAGAATCAAGACACATAACAGCAGAGAATGTTATATAGCAGCACTAGCACTCTATCGAGTGGAACAATCTCGATATTGATTTAAAATCGTGTGAATAAATATTATAATTCAAGACATTATTAAAAACTCATTTATTTATAATTATATTACCAATGATTTATAAAGTATTTTTTGTTATTTAATATATCACGAGCATATATTACCATTTTATTTGATCTCATATTACCATATTATTATAAACTCTTTTGTCAATTATCATTACTAAAAAGTGTATAAACTCAAATAAATAATAATAATAGATATTTAATAAATAAAGTAATATAAAAGATATGGTTACTAAAATTATAATTATATAAAAAAATAAATAATCAAATTATAATAATTATATATTTTAATCTTTTAACTATAATTATAGTTTATAAATTATATAAATTATAATATATATATATATATATATATATATATATCATAGTAAAACAATAATTTATAAATAAGTTTATTATAATGTAGTAGAGTTATTTATGTATTGATATTTGTATACTTGAAATTGAGGAGAACATATTGCAAACATATTTACAATAATATGCTAGATAATCATTATAATTAAAATATCACTAGTAAATATCTTAATATATATTCAAATGGTTTAATGATAATAATATTTTATAATTGATATTTATGTAACCACATAACATTATAATAATAAGTATACCAACACCTCGTATATATTCCTAAACTGACTATATATATTTTGGATTTGATTTTACTGAATATATAAATAAGTTAATACAAATTATTTTGGATATAGAAATAACCGTGAAAAACAAACCATGAAAATATAAATTGTGAAATATTATAATATAATATATATCGGGAAATATTTTATTATATGTAGGAAATCTTTTACATTAAATTATAAACTTAGGAAATGTATAGTGTTTAATACACACTATATAATACTATAAACAAATATTAAGTTTAAAAATTAATCTAATGTAAATATTTATTTTGAATACAACTTTTATTAATGTATAATTATTATATTTTAATACTATTATCTTTTGTAATAGAGATTTGTGTATTTGAATTATATATAATTTATTATTTATAAATATAACTATTTATTTAATAACCTTTTATAATTAATATAATTACAAATACATATATATATATAGCTTTACCTTTAATTATTAAATATATTAACTTAAATATAGAACATATGATTCATATTTTTTAAATATATCTTAATACAATATTACAATTATTTCACATTTTTACATACATAGTTTTTAATTCTTTATATAAATATACTTCATAATTTTTAGACTAATATAATCTAAAATCGGAGGACAAATTCAAAATAACTAGGTGTGAAGTTTTCGTTATTAAAATGATTGTTGACGTAAATATATATATATATATATATATATATGTATGTATATAATTATATTTATTTGGTTGGACTTATGTACCACAATATACTTATTTTACCATAATACCAAGCCGATACTACTTAGTAAGTAGTACCCAGTAGTGCTTAGGTATATAACATGTTAGACCTATTATCATAGATATCAAGTTATACATAAATATATTATATAAACAACTTATCATAACATTGTCACATCGACTCCATATATATAATAGTCTAATATCACTTTTTATATTGAATTCAACGAGTGTGCCTATTTGAATATGTATAAATCATGCTAAATAATTTAATATGTAAGCTGATTTTTAAACTATGTATTATTATTTATTAATTACAATAATATATATGAATAGATATATTATTATTTCTAGATTTTAATTCATTAATTTCAGAAATAAATAATATTCCCTTTATCTCAGTATAATGAAAAATAATAATAAAACATTTAACAATAGGTTTTATATACTATAATATATATATATATATATATATATATATATATATATATTTATAATTATTTCGATGGGACCTGATTATCCAGTAAATGGAAGATCATGGAATACAATACAACAGGAGAATAGCAATAGTCAAGTAGGAGGTATTGTGGGGCAGCAATCCCTCAGGAATACTTCACGGAATGGTCTAATAGTTGATGTGTCTGCCCCCACCCCCTCGTCGGTGATACTACATATAAATAACTACCTTCTATTCTCTACATTTGCGTGTAATAATGTGTATTATTCGATATTTTTATTTCACGTTTGGCCTATATTCACCATATAGATTTGCTATCTATGATAATATATAGTCAAAAATATGTAATGTATTAGAAGTTATTGTAATTGAAATATTTACAAGCGATAACTATTAATATAACTTACATTAATTGATTAACAAAAGAAAACTACAGAATGTATATATTATATTTTACAGTTACCGTAAAAATAAATGCAAAATAATCAACAATAGAATTAAAATATAGGTAATTAAAACCTATGTTGTCCGACAAGTGAGAGAGGTGAAATATTTGCAAACTTTTACGCAAATTTAAATAAATTGAATACTTCTTAACTATGTTTACTTGCTTATTTCGGGAATGCTGTTTCCCGGACAGTAAATAGCTCCTCTCAACATCACCGTTCATCATAGCTACTATCATCTCGCTCGCCGGTATACCGGTAACGCGATACAGGGTCCTGGTCTAGCTTTCCGGTGGCCTTACCCGTTTTCTAGTTACGTGAGTAGGTTCCCGAAGAACTAGATCCGAAACAACCTCATCGTATCTATGTAGGCAATGTTTTAACTATGAAATATGTAATATTAATACATTATTAATTATATATATATATGTTATATGCGCTACGCTTGTTTTATATATCTAATATAGATGTTTAAGTACTGACTGTATTTCTAGAAGTGACTTGTTGAATTTAGGATATGACTTTTATCAAATCATTCATGCATATCAACAATGGAAATAGGAATGCATATGACACGCTACAGTGCACACACTTGTATAACACTAATAATATACCTTACAACATCCACCCACTACCTAAGAAAAATAGTGACCACACTATTTGTTTATAAAAAACATTATATATATATTTTTTTTTTTTTTTTTTTTTTAACAAAATTACTACCCATAATATATATGCCATTACCTAAAAGTATAACCTACACAACCCTAAACTATAACTAAAACTAAACCTTAATCCTTGGTTACTCTTAAATTGATCCTATTTTCCACCCTACATGTCTGGCCAAATTTAATTTTATAGGCAGAAGTACCTTTAACTCTACCTTCAACTTCCCATTTTTCCTCACCCCAAATATTTTCTAATTTCCGTCTACCTAATTTACGTTTTTTTATTCTAACTATAGTCCCAGCCTCTAATTCGTCTTCTTTCTTTTTGTCATTTATTTTTTTTCTAGTTAATTCTATTCTATGTTTTACTTTACTGCCGATTTCTCCCATTTTCTGCTTCGTCTCCCATAACCAATCACTGTCCGTGCCTCTCCCATACCTCTCTAATCTTAAATCCACTGGTAATTTTTCTTCACGTCCAAACATTAAAAAAAATGGAGAAAACCCTGTTGTCGCATGAGGCATAATATTATACGCATGAATCATTTTGGGTAAATGAATCGGCCATTTGGACTTTTCTTCCGTACACAAAACTCTTAATAAATTAATAATAGATCTATTCATGCGTTCGCATTGTCCATTACCTTCTGGATGATAAGGACTAGTCCTACTTTGGTTAATATTAAATAACTTACATATTTCCCTAACTACTTCCGCTTGAAAATTACGTCCTTGGTCGGTATGTATTCTCTCCGGAGTCCCATAACAATAGATCCACTCATTCATTAATATCTTAGCTACCGTAATTGCTAACTGATTTCTAGTAGGAATAGCTCTAGTAAACTTAGTATATGAATCGGTCATTACTAATATACTCTCTCTTCCATCTGAGGATTTATCAATATTAACGAAGTCTAGAAACACTAACTCCAATGGTCTAGTTGCACCTAAATATCCCATATCTATTTTAGGATTTCTACCCCCTCCCTTAGATACTTGACATATTTCGCACTTATCTATATACTCCTTAATATCTCTATATCTACCTACCCAGGTATACTTTAGACTGATTCTCGCTACCATTCTATCTATACCCTGGTGACCATTGGCATCGTGTACCCCTTGTAAGATCTCCCTAATTAACTCACGTGGAACTACCAATACCTTATCACCATTTTTCCTATTCTTATATAGAACTCCTTCTTCTATTATGTAGTTATCATTATTTATTGACCCACTTTCTAAATGTTTTATTATCTCTTTTAACCTATGCTCCTCCATTTGCATCTCCCTTATCTTCCCTTCCTCTATGCCTGCTATTATACTAATATCATTGATCTCTAGATCATCCTCATATAATCTTTTGAAATCATCCCCTTCTACCTCATTATTCTCCTCACATCTCCTAGATAACTCATCTGCTACTATAT
Organism: Osedax fenrisi; assembly: GCA_964019155.1. Classification (NCBI taxonomy): domain Eukaryota; kingdom Metazoa; phylum Annelida; class Polychaeta; order Sabellida; family Siboglinidae; genus Osedax; species Osedax fenrisi. The sequence goes on from OZ025239.1 coordinate 113,639,037, forward strand.
TTGTACTACCTGTTCTATATTTAAAACGTATTGGAAATGGCGCTAGTCTTGATACCCACCTCTGCTCTAAAGCTGTTAACTGTTTCTTATTTTCTATACACGCTACAGCGCTATTATCTGTAAATATTGTACACTGTTTAGCCCCCATTAAGTAATGTTTAAATTTATCAGTTACCGCCCATACTACGGCAAGAAACTCTAGTTTCTTAGCCGAGTAATTAGCTTGATTTTCTTCTCCTGCCTTTAATGATCTACTAGCATATGCAATTACCTTCCTCTCCCCATCTATCACCTGGCTAAGAACAGCACCTAAACCAATATGTGATGCATCTGTCTCTAATATGAATGCTTCCTCGAATCTAGGTAATGCTAATATTGGTGCACTACTTAACTTATCTTTTATCTTCTGCATCGCTCTTTCACAGTCATCATCCCACTTAATATTTACCCGTCTACTCATTCTCTTACTTATACTACCTACCCCTGCCTCAGATTTCGTTAATTTTAATAATGGATGTACAATCTTAGTATATCCTTCTATAAACCTACGATAATATGATCCTACACCCAAGAATGACCTTAACTCCTTCAAGTTCTTTGGCCTTTTCCACTCTATTATCGTCTTAATCTTATCCGGTATCGTTCCTATCCCTTTATCTGATATCTTAAAGCCTAGAAAATGTATTTCATTTATAAATAATCTACATTTCCCTGTATTTAACTGAAATCCAGCTTCTTCCAACCTCATCATTACAACTTCAATATGTCCTAAATGTTCCTTCCATGTCTTAGAATAAACTAATATATCATCTAAATAACATACTACAAATTTATACATCTCTGATCTAAATAAGTTTGATATTACTCTCTGAAATGTAGCTGGAGCATTGGTTAAACCAAATGGCATTCTAGTAAACTCGTAGAGTCCCCACGGGGAACTGAATGCTGTTTTAAATTGATCCTCTTTTACTATTTTTATCTGGTGATATGCTGACTTTAAATCGAAAGACGAAAATACTTTAGCTCCCCCTAGTGCCTCTAATGAATCATCTATCCTAGGAATTGGATATGCATCCTTAATAGTCTTATTATTCAGCTGCCTATAGTCTACACATAATCTAATTTCTCCTGTACCCTTTTTTACTACCACTAGTGGACTTGCATATTCACTATTGGACTTAACTATTACCCCTCCCATCTCCCACTTAACAATCTGATTCTTCACTGCCTCTACCTGGGAAGGTATTATTCGTCTATAAGGTTGAGCGACCGGTATTTTGTCTATTGTTCTAATACTGTGTAATCCTACTTTAGCAGAAGCTAATCTATCATTATTTAAAAAAAATATTTTTCTATATTTATAAGTTAATTTTTCTATGCTCTCCTTAAAAATTCTATTTTTACACCCTATATAAACTTTTACTATCTCCTCATTATTAATACTAACACTACTTATTCCATTTGATACCCTACTTCTTATATGAATTCCCCTACTCACTCCAGTAATCGATATAACCCCATAAGTCTGTAAAATATTCATACCTATTATAAACAATCCCTTAATATTAGTTACTATGAAACCTACCTTCTCACTCTTCTTACCCCATAATATAATATCCGTTATTACTTGTCCCCTATAGTCTAATTTAGTGCCATTTGCTGTTTTTAAATCAACTTTTGGGTTTACAGGTATTACTTTCAAGTCTAATGACCTTACCATCCCCTCTGATATCACTGAAACCTGACTACCTGTATCTATTAAACATTCAACTACCATCCGATTTATTACTACCTTTTCCCTAGGACATCTTCCTATTAACCTATTATTATTACCTATTTCCCTTGTACCCCCCTTTATTTTCCAGGCATTCGCCCCTTTCCTAGTTGCCTGATCTACTGGAAAGGTTGGCGGTTTAAATTCCTATTCCTACACCATCTACTAGTATGCCCTTCCCCTCCACATGTAAAACATCTAACTCTGTCTGTCCAGTTACCTCTTAATCTACCTTCCAACTCAGTATTCCTCCTCTCTAATATTTGTATACGTTCCTCCAACCTACTACCATCATTCCCTCTATTAGTTACTTCACCTATTACTTTATTAGTTTCTATCTTATAGCATATACCACCCTCCTTCACATTACTCATAGATTCAAACTCCCTCGCCATTGAGCGTATTTCAGAAAAACTTTTTTTTTTTCCTGATATTAATAAATATCGCCGTAATTCGCAGTCAAATACATTTGTTTTGAATGAATCTGTCATTAGCCCCTCCCACCCATCTACATCCTCTTTCAAACTTAACCCTAATTTTAATATAGCATCTATAAACATAGTAATATTCTCCCCTTCTCGTTGTTTCCTATCAACTAAATCATGTAACCTCTCACCCCGTGACCTCCTACTACTACATCTCTCCCTTAAACTATTAAATATATGCTCTTTATTTAAAAGTTTATTGCCTAACATTGATAATTCTAATTTTGCACACCTCTTATATGATATAAAATATACCCTGCCGCATCCTCACCCTTATGCCCCAATAAATCTACACATTCCTCAGCTCTTGCAATCCACTCACCAGCATCTGTACCCTCATTAAAATAATCTAGTTTAACATATGCTAAATCTTTCTTAGCAGGTCTACCTACTGGCTTACTATCTTCTCCCATATCTTCTATATCCCTCTTATAACTATGTTTAATTACGTAAATAAACTAAAAATATTATTTTAAAAATAATATTTTATTATCTAAAATAATATTTTATTATACAAGTGTATGCAAAGTAACAATATCAATACACAAACCTGTTATCCTATGTTGTATTTCAATTTCTTCCTCTAGCCACTGGTCCTAGTCAGCACTGGATACCGCTGTCACCAATGTTATATGCGCTACGCTTGTTTTATATATCTAATATAGATGTTTAAGTACTGACTGTATTTCTAGAAGTGACTTGTTGAATTTAGGATATGACTTTTATCAAATCATTCATGCATATCAACAATGGAAATAGGAATGCATATGACACGCTACAGTGCACACACTTGTATAACACTAATAATATACCTTACAACATATATATATATATATTAATATTACGTTACGGAATGCTGGTGAATTTTTAACAATCAAAGAAAATAATTCTCTGAGTATCTATAGATAATATAGGAGTATACTCTATAGATAACTATATATCTCTATATAACTCTATATAACTCTAATCTATAGACATACAGTACGAATACAGTACATATACGGTACACCATCGTACTGGATAGATATGGTTATATATCGTATTCAGTGAAGCTACAGTCACGCGCAATATAATATAATGGAGGTGAACACATAGTTTGTTGTTGAGCTTTATTCACGATCACTAGTGTTCGCGTTGTTTTTTTGTTTGTTTGTGTGTTTGTTTGTTTGTGTGTTCGTATGTGTTTCGAGTTCCTCTTTAGCGTTTCGTCCCTAGTCATCTATTCTCTAGCAGACTTCTCTCTGGCCTCGGCTTCCTCCCTGTTTGCCTTCTCCCTAGCTTGCTTAACTTTAGCAGCTTCCTTCCTGTCTGCCTTCTCCCTAGCTTCCTTCACTTTGGTCTCGGCTTCCTCCCTGTCGGCCTTCTCCCTAGCTTCCTTCACTTTAGCAGCTTCCTTCCTGTATGCCTTCTCCCTAGCTTCCTTCACTTTGGCCCCGCCTTCCCCCCTGTATGCCTTCTCCCTAGCGTCCTTCACTTTGGCCTCGGCTTCCCTCCTGTCTGCCTTCTCCCTAGCTTCCTTCTCTTTGGCCTCGGCTTCCCTCCTGTCTGCCTTCTCCCTAGCTTCCTTCACTTTTGCCCCGGCTTCTCCTCTGTCTGCTTTCTCCCTCGCTTCCTTCACTTTGGGATCGGCTTCCTCTCTGTCTGCCTTCTCCTTAGCTCCCTTCACTTTAGCAGCTTCCTCCTCGTCTCTCAGAATGCACAGCGAAAACTCCTCGTTTCTGTCACTAGATATGTATACATTCAAACAATCGCCTGTTATCAAATTAGGTTATATGTTATTATATATGTATATATATATATATATATATATATATATATTAATATTACGTTACGGATTGCGGGTGAATTTTTAACACTCAAAGAAAATAATTATCTGAGTATCTATATATCTTATAAGAGTATACTATATATAGAGTATACTCTATCTATGCGAAACATGAATATTCACATTGTGACGATAGGAGAAAATGTTTACTAAAAGTATAATATATTCAAAAATAAATAAGAGAATAACCATATATTTTTAATTCATATTAATTATATATATATATATATATATATATATATATATATATATATATATATATATATATATATCTATATATATATATACCTATATATGTAGAGTTATAGAAGTATATGGTAATTATAAGATAATGAGCATGATACCTACTAAAAACTATTTATTAAATAACCAAATTTCAAGTAATTTGCAGCAACTAAATTTTACTTTTAGTTCACACTTAATATATATATATATATGGATATGTATTATGATTAAGTTCTGAAAGATTCATATAAATGTGTCAAGTAGATATAAAGTTATGGATGTTTATAGAATCAAAATTAAGTTTAAAAAAAAGAATAGTAATATAAGTTTTAAAAAAAAATATAATTGTTACTATCATGTTAATGTTTATTTGTATATGGTTGTATATATAAATTATTATTTATGACACATATAGTTAATTGTATGCATCAAGCCATAATATAATATATTATTTGTATTGATATAATATCATTTTTAGTAAAAAAAATATATTTATTTCAAAAATCATCCATGTTTCACCAGTGTCATAGAATACTTCTTCCCCATAGTCCCGATTGTCACGTGACTACAAAATGGCGATAATTCCCTAACTATACATACGAATCGTTTTAAATTTAAACAACGTATAACTAATATGTATACACAGATTTGAAAATCAACTTCTAATTATGCATCAGAAGAAAGTAATACACACATATATAAAGTATACTTTGTCTGTCGATTCAAAATTTAAAAATATTAATTTATTATCGTTTAATCTGGTATTATTAAAATCATCTATGTTATATATAGAACTTATTATTATTCAATACTAGGTATAATATTATAAGATGGTATTCTAAAATTCTATAAGATGGTAATAAAAAACATTATACGCATTTTCGGTTAATTATTGAACGAGTAGGAATTGTAATTTGATGCGGGGGTCACGCGTATAGAGGTATATATGTTTATATTATCGATTTAAAGAAAGGTTAGTTTATATCGATGGTTTATATTTACCCTTCTAAATTCGTGTACTATTTTTTTAATCAAAAAGGTACATACAAATAATTTTAGAATACCATCTTTAGTATTATACTTAGAATTGAAAAGTAATAACTTTTGTCGATTCAGAATAATAAAATATTAATTTATTATCGTTTAATCTGGTATTATTAAAATAATCTATATTATATATATAATATATAAAAATGTATCCTTGATGTATTTAAGTATTCATTTATTCTAGTGCATAATAAGAAGTTGGTTTTTTTCTCCAAATTTGGTATATATATTAGTTATATGTGGTTTAAATGTGAAGCGATTCGTAAGTATATTTAGTGAAATTTCGCTATTTTTCAGTCACGTGACACTCGGGGATATTTTTACGACGGGGAAAACATATTATATGACACCGGCCTACTCGTATCAATAAAACCACGATTATATTGTCACTAATAACGTCGGTATCTATAGATAGTTTAATAGATAGCTAATAGCATATATGCTATTAGCTCCACGTTATCTAGGTGAACTACACTATAGAACAATTATTACATTTAGTACCTATATCTGGTATACCAGCTAACAGTAATAGCCTCATAATAGCAGAATAATAGTACAAATAAATATGTGAGGCTATTAGTTATGCTATTATGTTGCTATTGTGAGGCTATTACTGTTAGCTAGGTATTGTACCACACTATAGTATAATATAACGTATTATAATACAGATAATCATTAAAAGCATATAGGTAATGCTAATGTATACATTATAATAATCACAAACCTCTACTGTATCCATGAGCAACCAGTCTATTAAGGGCACTGGTATCGCGTCTGTTCAACATAAACACGCCTTCGTTCCTATCTCCGGGCAGCGTACTCTCGTGATATCCGGCCTCGTCCTCAAGGTCATCGAGTTCCTGTTCCTCGATCTCTTCCATACGTTCCGGTCCCTCGTCCTCCTCCTCCTCTTCCACTACGGTCAGCAGCGGGTCCTTAGCGTCCAGATAGCCGGCTTCCTCCCAGCTCATCAGGTCGTCGTCGTCGTCGTCGTCGTATTGTGTTCGCGGAACGTAGGTGTCCGGCATAGCGATGCGCTGTCCTTCCTCGTAGTCGGGATCTTCGTGGATATTGTCGTCGCCTTCGTCGTCCTCGTCGTCAATGTCCTCGTCCATGTCCTCGTCCATGTCCTCGTCGATGTCCTCGTCCATAGCGTTCAGAAGCATCGTCATGCACTGTTCACCCTGCAACTGTATCTGTGGAGGGGGGCACGTGGGAGATTAGTAATCACGTGACTTGTAGTTATAATAATACTAGAAATTAAGTATAATTATATTAACAATTAAGTATAATAATATTAACAATTAAGTATAATAATATTAGAAATTAATTATAATTATATTATAATATATTGTCATAACAATTAATTATAATAATATTATAAATTAATTATAATTATATTAACAATTAAGTATAATAATATTAGAAATTAATTATAATTATATTAACAATTAAGTATAATAATATTAGAAATTAATTATAATTATATTAACAATTAAGTATAATAATATTATAAATTAATAATAATTATATTAACAATTAAGTATAATAATATTAGAAATTAATTATAATTATATTAACAATTAATTATAATAATATTATAAATTAATTATAATAATATTAACAATTAATTATAATAATATTAGAAATTAATTATAATTATATTAACAATTAAGTATAATAATATTAGAAATTAATTATAATTATATTAACAATTAATTATAATAATATTATAAATTAATTATAATTATATTCACAATTAAGTATAATAATATTAGAAATTAATTATAATTATATTAACAATTAATTATAATAATATTATAAATTAATTATAATTATATTAACAATTAAGTATAATAATATTAGAAATTAATTATAATTATATTAACAATTAATTATAATAATATTATAAATTAATTATAATTATATTCACAATTAAGTATAATAATATTAGAAATTAATTATAATTATATTAACAATTAAGTATAATAATATTATAAATTAATTATAATTATATTAATAATAAATTATAATAATACTATAAATTAATTATAATAATATTAACAATTAATTATAATAATATTATAAATTAATTATAATTATATTAACAATTAAGTATAATAATATTAGAAATTAATTATAATTATATTAACAATTAATTATAATAATATTATAAATTTATTATAATTATATTCACAATTAAGTATAATAATATTAGAAATTAATTATAATTATATTAAAAATTAATTATAATAATATTATAAATTAATTATAATCATATTAACAATTAAGTATAATAATATTAGAAATTAATTATAATTATATTATAATATATTGTCATAACAATTAATTATAATAATATTATAAATTAATTATAATTATATTAACAATTAAGTATAATAATATTAGAAATTAATTATAATTATATTAACAATTAAGTATAATAATATTAGAAATTAATTATAATTATATTAACAATTAAGTATAATAATATTATAAATTAATAATAATTATATTAACAATTAAGTATAATAATATTAGAAATTAATTATAATTATATTAACAATTAATTATAATAATATTATAAATTAATTATAATAATATTAACAATTAATTATAATAATATTAGAAATTAATTATAATTATATTAACAATTAAGTATAATAATATTAGAAATTAATTATAATTATATTAACAATTAATTATAATAATATTATAAATTAATTATAATTATATTCACAATTAAGTATAATAATATTAGAAATTAATTATAATTATATTAACAATTAATTATAATAATATTATAAATTAATTATAATTATATTAACAATTAAGTATAATAATATTAGAAATTAATTATAATTATATTAACAATTAATTATAATAATATTATAAATTAATTATAATTATATTCACAATTAAGTATAATAATATTAGAAATTAATTATAATTATATTAACAATTAAGTATAATAATATTATAAATTAATTATAATTATATTAATAATAAATTATAATAATACTATAAATTAATTATAATAATATTAACAATTAATTATAATAATATTATAAATTAATTATAATTATATTAACAATTAAGTATAATAATATTAGAAATTAATTATAATTATATTAACAATTAATTATAATAATATTATAAATTTATTATAATTATATTCACAATTAAGTATAATAATATTAGAAATTAATTATAATTATATTAAAAATTAATTATAATAATATTATAAATTAATTATAATCATATTAACAATTAATTATAATAATATTATAAATTAATTATAATTATATTCACAATTAAGTATAATAATATTAGAAATTAATTATAATTATATTAACAATTAAGTATAATAATATTATAAATTAATTATAATTATATTAACAATAAATTATAATAATACTATAAATTAATTATAATAATATTAACAATTAATTATAATAATATTATAAATTAATTATAATTATATTAACAATTAAGTATAATAATATTAGAAATTAATTATAATTATATTAACAATTAATTATAATAATATTATAAATTAATTATAATCATATTAACAATTAATTATAATAATATTATAAATTTATTATAATTATATCCACAATTAAGTATAATAATATTAGAAATTAATTATAATTATATTAAAAATTAATTATAATTATATTAACAATTAATTATAATAATATTAACAATAACTATAGAAATAGTACTAGTAATTTATTGTTATTATAATAATTATTATTTATTAGAAGAGTCTCCCTTCTTTTGTAGTTTACAATACATATTAATCAAATGTTGTATTCTTATTTCTTAGAGAAGGATTTAGAATAAGAGTGTTCTTTTCTATTTTGTTATCGCCCATAAATGTGAACATAATACTTACTCATTCGTAGAGTAATTATATTATTATTATAAATGGTACCGTATACTTAACTACTATAGTAGGTAAGTTATATATGTTTATATTGAAACTAATTATACATTAGGCAAACTAATAGCAAGGATAGAACGCCTGCAAACTCATATTTTGTGAAACTTTTATGTTTCCCTTGAGAATGTTATCGTATTGCATCATAGTCCAGGAGTACATAGTTGAATTTGATATAAATTTAATGCAAAAACTTATTTTTAAATCAATAATTTCAATATGATTATAATTAATTCATAATACAAATTATATTATTGGAAATGTAGATATAAATAATATAAAAAACATTGTTCAATTCGAAATTAATTTATAAATAAATTTGTATATTTAATAAAATATGTATATAGAAATACAATTTAAAATATGAATAGGGGAATTGTGTCTAATACGGACCGGTTTGTAATACGGGCCACTGCGATATCTCTGTAACTATTGTTCAAATAAAAAAAAATATATACAAGATTTATTCAGTATTATATTTCTATTAATAATGGGTATTTTTATTTTAATATTTGCATTTATAATTCTAATATTGATCATTATATCAAAAATTAATTTACAAATGAAAATTTACTAAATAATAATTTATCCATGATTTTCATAAATAAATCTACCATTAATTAAATATTTCAAAGCATTATTGAAAATATTAATTAAATACGAAGTATATAAATGTATACAATTTACTTTATATTCAATATTAAGTGAGTGGGGGATTATTTAACAATTGTATCAAATGTTTGCAATACATGACGAATGAAAATGCTTGATTCAATAGGTATAATCCTACATACGTTATTTGACAGAAAAATATCTTTCATAACTTTGATCCAAAGATTTAAATCATTGAAATATAACTAAATATACCACGATCTACCTCGTAGTACAAACAGTAACCATTGCAGAGAGCGAGCATATGACCTGTCCTTGCTAATAGTAGATGCCAGTTTACATACCATATAGGTATACATAATAATTTATATGAGAGAGGGAGATAGAGAAAAGGTGGGATAATCTATCGTATATCCTAAATAGAGATGGATAACGATGCATGTCTACTTCCCCTAGAGATTTACTAACTAGTCCTATAGAACTAGGAAAACATGTAGGAAAGAGATATTTACTATTAGTATCCTTAGAGTGAATAGATTTAAACATTACTTTACCATTTAATTTCTTAGTTCTTAGTTCTTCAATAGATAACTAATAAGGTAAGTAGATATAATCTATATTATATAGAGCTGGGCACTGCCAGTGGGCAGTATCGCCGATGCAGTATCTATTAAGTCAAGCAATCAGTATCGTAGATACATTAGTAGGTTTATTATAGGTTTCCTATTTGTATTTGTATGTATTATAAAAATTAAAAAGTATTTGTAATCGTATCTATTAGTCATAAATAGTATCTACGATACGTATCTAGTAAATACTATCTACTAGTGTTGGAAACGGTTTCGAATATCGAATCGAATATTCGAATAATCGAATATTCGATTCTTTCAAATAGTACATTTTCGAATTTAACAGATATTCGAAAATGTCAAATACCTAAATCTAATTATTCGAAAAATTCGAATATCAAAATGAAATTATTCGAAAATTTCGAATATTTAATTTAACTATTCGAAAAAAACGATAAAAGGCATGCATATATTTTATTATACAATAAACAAATAAATTAACAATATTTACCCTAGGCTATTTACTTCCGTTTTAACCTCAACCGATGATTATCATATAATTCATTATTTTATTTAAAATAATAGAAACTTATTTTTATTATTAATACATATAATGTTTATTATAATTTAAAATAATAGAAACATCTTTATTATCATTACTAAATATAAATTAATTAACTTTAAATAATTTTATTTAATTAATAGATAAATATCATATCCTAATTCATTATTTTATTTAAAATAATAGAAACTTATCATTATTATTAAGTAATATAATTATACTTATAATTAAAAATAATAGAAACTTATCTTTATTATTAAGTAATATAATTATACTTATAATTAAAAATAATAGAAACATCTTTATTATCATTACTAAATATAATTTAAATAATTTTATTTAATTAATCGATAAATATTGCTTATTAAATAATGATGAATTGTATATCAATAATTTACGATAGTTGATTTCCACTTTATTAAATATAATTTTAATAAATATTTGTGTGTAAAAACTAGAATGGCAATTAAGAATGAATAATTTAACTATTTGAAAACTTCGAATACTAATTTAATACAAATAATACTATTTTAAACCTTCGAAGTGTATTAATTTACTATTTGAAACCTTCGAATACTTAATTTAATAAAAATAATACTATTTGAAACCTTCGAAATGTATTTATTTACTATTCGAAACCTTCGAATGAGTGAAAAATCTGAAAATTTCCAACACTACTATCTACTAAGAAAATGATGCAAACAAATACATTTTATTAAATAATATATCATTTGTATATTATATTTATTTTATAACAATATTTTATAATATCATATTATAAATTAATTTAATATATATAAATTATAAATATATTTAGGAAAATATAAAATATCTTTTGTAAATATTGAAATCAATCCATTGTTAAATATTATGATATATCAGTTATAGTGGTTTATTCTAAAAACCATTATATACATTTATTGAAAACAAAGACATTATTTATCTAAATAAATGTTAATTATAATAATTTAAAAAATGTAATATTTATCTATATAATATAAAAATATATTATATATTATTTAATAAACAATACTTAATTATTATTATTAATTAACTATTAATGAACTGTATTTAAAATATGATGTGTGTGTATTAATATTTTACATACAATATACACACACAAAATAATTATTTATAATATATTTTACTTGCTATTTATTGACATATACATATGATATATATATATATATATATATATATATATATATATATATATATATATATAATTATAATGTATTTGTATCTACTAAGATGTATCTACAAATAAAATTCTGTATTTGTAATTGTATCTACTATGATTTTTTTTAAAGTAATTGTAGTAGTATATATTATAAGAAAAAAGTGTGTAATTGTAATTGTATCTATTATACATTTTTTGAGTATCGTGCCCAGATATGTCTATGTCATATACAATGCATACTATTTCTTGTAATATTAAATTGTATTAATAATTATTATCATAAGCTACACTTATTAAACTATAGTTAATTAGAAATATTTGCAGTAATTACTAGGGGAGGGAAGGGGGTAGTGGCCGAGGAGGGAGTAGTGGCCGTTTTAATTAACGCTTAAATGGTGCTTGATAGGATAACAAGTTCTATATACAATATTTAGATAATCCAAATATCTATAATATATAGTAAATGTTTTTTTAAATAATTAATTAATTACTCTAATTTATTATATAATCATTTTTTGTCAAATTTTGACAAAAAACATGATTATATATATTTATGCTTATTTATATGTAAGAGTATGTGTATATATAATTAAATCATTGAATCAAATAATGTGCGTATGCATCATAAATATAATTATTTAATATTACATAATTAAAAAAATATAAATCGAATATATTACGAGACACCCATCGCATTTTCTGGTACTAGCGGCCACTACTAGAGCCTTGCCTTATTTTAGTACTTTTTTAATGGCTAATCAAACGGTTATATTATTAGGATAAACACTTTATATATAAAAGTGAAATCACAGTATTCTAGAACTATATGATTTCTAGTTAATTCAAAAAAATAAGACCCTCAAATTCGTATTTATCGATATATTAGAAATCTTCTGATGCATATTAATTATCGGCCACTACCCCCTTCCCTCCCCTACTTGTTTAGCGTGTAAATAAAAAGTGGTTGACCAAGTGTAATCAAGTTGGGTATTTATGTTGGATATCGTAATGGAATGTTTCTATTCTATGTATAGGACAAATATTATATTTAAATTTTAATATGCATGTTTTCATTTTACATTTGGTAAACAAACAATTTATTTTCGAACAACTATCGTCCGTATACGATATTGGCGGTAGGTGTGAAACCCGATTTAGTTACTTATACTAAAAGTTGTTCTATAAAACAACTTTTAGTATACATAACTAAATCGGGTGTCATGTATACATCAAACATCCTACATATGTATATGTATGTATACGTATACATATATATCCCACACATACATGTATAAAGTATAGTGGCGCTGGAACGATTTTGTATGAAGGGAGGTCAACCAATCAAAATAATTGTTTTGGTAAAATGGGGGGGGGGGGGGGAGGAGGACCAATACATATGAGGTCCCCCTAGATTTTAAAGTGGGGGGGGGGGCATATCCCCCCGTCTCCCCTGTTGCAGCGCCCCTGATAAAGTATAGTTTACTAATCGTATATAATAATGCTCGCAATGTGACAGAAATATTCAAATATTGAATACTCGATAGAGTAAACATCGTGTCCTAAGTTATCTATTGTATCGGATACTATAGTATGGTGTACCTATAGGTGACCTATAGTATACCTATAGTATACCTATAGTATACCTATAGGTGATGAATAAAGTTGCGAGTGTGTTAGTACGTAGGTATAGTTACGTACGCTAGCAAAGGAATTTCGTACAACATTTGTTTTAATTAAATTGATCATCATAATACACTGAATTTAAATAACTAGGCAGTACACAGGGCCGGCTTAAGGGGGGGGCAAATCGGGCAATTGCCCGGGGCCCAACATTTTGGGGGGCCCATGAATTATTTGAGACATTTTTTTTTTCTATTTATATGAAAAAAAAAATTTTCTTAACTATTATCCTTATATATTATTAATACTAATTAAAAAAATAAAAATAATATAATAAATTATTTAAATAAGAGTCATTTAGGCCGATTTGAAGAGTGAATTTTACAAAAATTTCTAAATTGACACGAAGATATGGTGGAAACAGCTACATGAAGATTTTGGAGCACATGCTAATAGTGATAACATAGATCTTCTCTTGATTGTTAGATCAAATAGTATGAAACCGATTTATAAATAATTGTTTGATAAACTAGAAGGTGATAAATGATAAACGTATTAAGGTATTATTAACCATAGTTAAATCTTAACAATTTATAATTCTATAATTAGTTTACAAAACAAAAAGTATACTTTTTTTTATTAAAATTAAATATATTTTATAAGATATATTTTAACTATGATTTCTGATATTTGTAAAGGATTATATTGATTATAAATTACGAAAAAAACGATATTCTATATAGATTTATAATTGTTATAGTAATTAAAAAAATAGATATTTTCAAAATAATTTTTCTCAAAATAATTAACTTTCTCTATCTTATGCTCGTATTAATCAAATGTGTATATTCTCATAGTGTATATATTATTATAGTTGTATTAGTACACATAATATATATATATATATATATATATATATATATATATAATATATGAATTATCTTCATCTGAAGCCTTTTAGAGGAAATAATAATATAATGAATTTAATAATTCACATGATATATATATATACATACAACTTTCTTCTAATAAATATTATTATTATTATTATTATTATATATATATATAATAGTTTTAATTTAAATAGGATTATTCTGCTTTAGGTTATTCCTATAGTATTGTTAATAATGTATATTGATGAAAGGGAATTATGTACATAAAATGATTATCTTTTTCAACTTACTATCATTACAGAAAGATATTATATTTATTGAAACAGATATTATTTATAAATATATATATATATATATATATATATATATATAACATATATATAATACTAAAGGCATTTTTGCAATTATCCACCTATTACTTGCAAATGAATGTTTAGATTGACATCACCCTCATCTATCTATTTACAATTAAATACACACAATGGCGATATTCTTATTGGAGAATAGGTGATAAGTTATCACTGATAACTACATAATTGAAGAAATACAAAATTCAAAATATTATATCATATATCAGTGTACTCAATTCCATATATATCACATCGATATATATTATCGTTATATATCAAGTTAGGTAGGTATTATAGCCTACTATTATTATATAGGTATTTATTAATTTATGACGTACGATTGTACGTTGAGATTCATTATCACTTATAATTTATCACATTGGTCAATATTTAGCTACCTAATCCATAATAATATAATTATAATAGATTATAGAGCTCAAAGTTATGAAAATGCCAGCATATGTCTGTAAGATTCAATGGCATGAAATATATTATAATAACCATAGTCCATTGTCAATATGGATTCACATATCTAGGTACCTACACTGTGTATTCCTTAAATCTGGTTGGCAAAATGCCGTTAAATCTTCGACAAGTGTAGCAATATTCTTTGCCTTCATCCCAAATCAATATAATTTATTTAGCCAAACTATATAAAGAATATATTAACATCTAGATTAAAGAAGAATATAATATGTTTTATTAAAGCATTATCGAATATAAAATGGTGATCGCAAGCAGATTCTATTAGTGCAGTCTCTTGAGGACTTCTTATAATTACATAATTTATATCTGATATTATATATGTTAAAATATAACTTAAATTACATTACTAGAGTCAACGTATTTATTCAATAAAATGCAATTTTAGAATTTGAGACTTCGATATAATGAAAACCGTGGAGCTAATTACTTTGTAGAATAAATGTATTACTACACCGACTTAAGTCGATCAGAAAAGTATTGCAATTAGGTTACATTGAGATAATAGCGGTAATACAAAATATTGATGCACTCTATAAATCAGTGGTTCCCAACCTATGGGTCATGAATTATGAGTCATGACCCATACTTGGGTAATTGAGTATTTTGTGTAGGTCCTGATCAAATTTCTAAAAAATAATATAAATGCTTTTATATGCAAATTGGATTTATGGTCGAGAAAAATTTAAGATGGAAATATATATTTAAATATATGTATATTAATTTTTATATGATTATTTTATTATTAAAGTATAATAATAACAAAATAAAAGTTGTCATTGGGTCATGGTATATTTTTTAATTAAGAATTATAAAAAAAGGGTCACGGTGAAAAAAGGTTGGGAACCACTGCTCTAAATATATATGCAAGAAAAGAAATTATTATGAGGAGTTGATTAAAGTATACAAGCAAATTACAAAATAATTAGTATAATGATAACATATGATAAAATTTAAGAGTTATAAATATTAGTTTTTGCCAAAATGGCCCATTTAATATGTTATTAAATTATTATGGGGCCCATACGTTTTTTTTGCCCGGGGCCCATACTATGCTTAAGCCGGCCCTGGCAGTACATACATAAAAGTAATATTAATTATATATATATATATATATATATATATATATATATATATATATATATAAAGGATACAAACCTCATCATCCATAGAAAAATTTGAAAATGTAGCGATTCTTCGCACTATATTAGTGATTGTTTCAGGATTAGTATCCACATACCTCTTGAGGGCTTGAAGATATACGTTGTTGTGAATAGACTCGATGAAAGAGGTGACAGCGTTGTCGACGATTCCTTCCAAGTGGTCCGTCTCGTTTTCCGGCGCATCCGCCCTATTGACCTCCGCAGCTTCCGCTCCGAGAGGTCTCGATAATAGACTGCGTACGTCGAACACCTCGGAGTCTTGGCCCGCCGCTCTAGACGTCGTTTGATTGGCGGTCGCCGTGTTTACATCCGGTTGTCTCGGTTCGTTCGCCGGAGACCTGTCAATCATCAGCATGATGACGTCATTGGTTCTGAACGTGAAACTGTTCATGAGAGCCGCGTCCAGCATGTATTTACCGCGGTGTATCAGCTTCTGTTTGCTTATGGGATACTCGTGTTTGGTAGCGTGTATTAGTTCCTTCAGTTTCATTACGTTATCGGTCAGACCGATGGACACCTGAATGATTGTCTTGCTTAGTGTTATGATGCGTAGTTGGATTGTCGTATGGCCCTCCATTGTATCGATGTAATGTTATGTAAGCGAGTCGGTTTTCTTTCGAGTTGTTATTGTGAATAGTTGTTACGTTTTGTAAATAGTTTTAACAGTATTAATAATTACAATGTTTACAATTAATTATATAAATGTTTTAAAATAAATGTTTTAATTGAATTCTATTTTAAAATACTAATTTGTTAATAGCTATTTGGTAACTACTCGAATAGTGTAGTCGTTGTTATCATGTTAAGCTGTATATATACCGCGATATAACATGCGTTTTATAATGAATAACCATGATTACATATCTTCCATATAAAAACCATGATAAAACCAGTCATTATAAATGCAAACAACATTATAATATTCTTACATATTTACACATATATTTTATAAAAATATTGATACGTTATCCATGTGTAATACATGTCATGGACATAACATGGACATATATACATTAATAGCATTATCATCAGAGACATATATCAAGTATTTAGGTCTATCCTACTAATAAAATATGTTTAGGAATTACTACTACATCACTAAATCTGCAAATTATCATGTTTTAGAATTAGAATAATACGAAATTACCGTTTCTCTTACTAAAACTCTAGTTAATTCCCTTGTCCTCTCACGTATAGATTACTGTTCCTCACACCTCGTCAATAATTTCTTATCCTCTATCTCTCCCCTAAATCGAGTTATTCGTTCATCATTCCTCTACTTCCTCATACAAACACTTACCTCCCAGGTTCCCATTTAACAAACGAGCATCTTATTGCATACTATCTATTGACTCTCTCTCTCTCTCTCTCTCTCTCTCTCTCTCTCTCAATATTCTCTTTGAATTATCGCTCCTATATGTCTGCTTCTCTAGTACAAATATATTCCCTTCCATCTCTTTTAAACTATTCATCTCATCTTCTATCTCCCCTATTCTCCGTCCCTCAAAAATAAATATACGGGCCTAAGTGATATTGGTCCAAAGCTATGGAATTCACTCCCACCCTATATTAGATCTATAAAATCGAATAAAACTTTCAAGAAATGTATACAAAAATTGATCTCAGGTGGCAACCTGTAATACTAATATTGTTTGTCATTATAATTTTATTTATTAATTTCCGAACGGTTTATTCTATTTGATGTTATTATTATTATTAATGGTAGGTTTAACCTATGTAATGTTTTACCTATAGGTAAGTAAAGTATACATTTATTAATTTGATTGTATATATACACTTTTGAGAAATCATTTATGATTTATTTAAGTGTTTAACCCTGTACGCCAAGCGTAAATAAATGAAACTGAAGTTTGTATGCATGCATGTAATTCTCAAGAATTATTTATATTTATCAATATAATACACAAGTTTTTACAAAATCGAATATTTATATTAAATATTGAAATTTGTCTATTACAAGTTAGCTTTTTTTTAAATAAGTATATAATATACTGTATTAATCCGAAGAAAAATATTGAATATAATCAATATTCACAGTATTATACTTAATTAATTTTATTTTCTCAAAAATAGATTATAACTTCAAACTAATCAACTTTAAATTCAATGGCGTGACCATAGAGAACTATAGTGGTTCACTTTGTTCTCTACGGGCGTGACTATACGATTACGTTAATAGTACGGAGTCGGATCCGTAGCGTTCCAGAAGCAGGTTGTCTAGATAGTGCTATACTATAGATACTATAGTCTATACCTGTAGGTATACCTATATCACTATATCACTATATATATATACTATAGTGATTACAGTCGCGGCTCGTGTAGTACCTTCGTCTCCAGTATCAGCAGGCATCGGTGGGGCTGCTCGGCCTTCTTCGTGGTGGTCACCTTGTTCATCACCTAAGTCAAGCTTGTTCGTCAGTTCCTCGATACGCTGTCTGAAATCGCTGTTTAAGTAAGAGTAAGGCACTAAGAGTAAACTAGCATACAGCGGAAGTCGAGTTATATAAATAGTTCCTCGATAACTCGAATAAAACATCACTCGCGCCATACTTGATTATAATATTATACCTACACGTTTCCCTTACACTACTCATACTCGCATTATACTGCATACTCGCACTGCCTAAAGGTAATTCATTCTAACATACCTATACACAAATATACACACCTGCGTAACATTCCTCCATGACAACGGTATCATGTGTGTAGTACCCACACTAAGCACTGCCTACACATATAATAATACTAGGCGACTGGGGCCCGACTTCGCCCGTGTTACCTCGCTATCGGCAGTTCTATCTTAGTGATTTATTATTATTTTAGTATAAATATGTATATTTTAGATTAAATAATGTTGTTGTATTTTTTATAATCTAAATTTACCATACTATTTTATTTGTATGATATGCTAGATTTATGTATTATATTTTAATTATATTTTATTTAATATTTGATCTAATATTTACCCGTAGATATTATTATATACTTTTTTATTAAAGGTATTTACCAAATATATACTATAATGCTATACATTTATAAAATTATATTGAAAAAATAATAATACAAATGTTATGAAATTTATATTTTTATAGTTAATATTTACTAGGCTCACTTAGCGATGTAACGCAGATATAAAAACCAAGTAGAACAAAACTAAACTAATTAAACCAAATAACTCAAAAATATAAATACGTAATATATATATATATATATATATTTATATATATATATATATTGACAGCAATCATATATATATACACATATATATATATATATATATATATATATATATATATATATATATATATATGATTGCTGTCAATATTATCGTAAACTTATATATAATGAATAATTTAAAGGATTTTACCCACAAATACAACCACCTCGCTCGAAAATCACTGAATAAATAAAGAATTGAATCTAATTATTGTTAATAGAAGTAAGACGTGTTGCGTATATGTGTGAACACAATAGTTTTTAATAAATGCTATAAATAGAAATTAAATTAATATCACCATGGATAACAATAATACAAGAATACATTTTAGTATAGACACTATTGTGTGGGGTATACCCTATACTCCTACATGCGTTTATGTATATATTAGCTCATTTATGTATATATATACGCGATATACACAACTAAATATACCACATATTATATACGCGTATGCACCTTTAGTACACGATTTTGTAGGCTCACTTTGGGATGTGATGTAGCTAAAAAAATAAAGTTGAATAAAACTAAACTAATTAAATAATAACAACCAATATATATATATATATATATGACCTATTTGCGCGATATTTATAACTAATATAAGCTATACTAATATTAGTTAACACATCGATAGTAAAATAATTGTAATGTAGCATAATATATATTTTGCTTACTCGATTACGTATTTAATATTAATAATTATTTAAATAACTTACTCGAATAATAACTCGATTTTATTCGTTATTGAACTTTTTCACATTAATACGGAAACGGAAATTCTGATGCACCAATTTTTATTTCGATAATCTAACCGGAAGTATTATTTCGTAAATATACGTAATTTATTCGAAATTAAAGAAACTCATTTTTATAAACTTATTTACGATACAATTGTTCACAATAAAATTTGTAATGATTTATCGACTGAATTTAAATTTCTTTGATTACGTAAATCGCGTTAAAATGTCACCTTATCACGATTATTGATATCGCGTGAACCGAAATTCCTAAAAATCATCCATGTTACCCGCGCTCTCCCACTTAATATTCTGACGTTTTCCGTAAGAAAAACGTATCTTGCGTTCGCGAGATTCTAAGACTTACACACACAGACACACGTACAGACAACTTCACTAGTTTGGATTGGGTTTTAACCCTTTCATTGTTAGGGCACTCCTACGGGGTATTCTAGGTGTGGGGTGTTCAGTTAGGTTATCGCCCTACGTAACATTCGATCTATTCACCACTCTAGTTACCCCCTATCTGGTACGTTTGCGGCGATAATTGGTGAGTAATCTTATAGGCGTCTGGTGTTCTACCTCGCCTGTATTGTATTTCGGCTGAGCGGGCGATGGAAGATATGGATCTAAGACCTTAACCTTCTAAGACCTTAACCTTCTGACCCCTTAACCTTCTGACCCGCTGTCAGTATGTTACGTTCCGCTGTAACCTCTTCTCGCTTCCTCTCGCTTTCCTTCTCGTTCGCCCTTCTTCATATCCTGCTTTATCGCACTACATTGCCATATGTCCGCTTCAATAACATATTGATTGTTAAGATCGACCAAAAAACATATAGGATGGTGAATAACCCGTATTCGCATGCGGGGTATAATTATAATAATATAATGCTATGGCTATATGGTCTGGCCACACTGTATTCTCTTTTTCGCTTAAAGTACGCAACATATTATGTAGGGTTCGATTAAACCGCTCTACCATTATGTTTCCTTGGGGTGATACGGTGTAGTTCGCGATTTAACGATATTATGCTCTTCGCATAATTCTCGAATTATGGCTGACTCGAAGTTTCAGCCTTGATCACTGTGGATCCGGCGTGTAAACCCGAATCGATGAAACCATGACTTCTCAAGAACCGAAGCTATACACTACTCCTAGTTGGAATCGCCTGCGAAAACTTAGTGAAAACATCCTTGATACCAGTATATGTGTATACCTTCGTCACTTTTCTCTACTGTGGTGAACGCTCCCATCTCGGGCTTCGATCGCGTCGCCTTATTCAAACCACATCGCTTACATGCTCTGCAGTACGCGCATACTGATACCCACATTCCTGCCCAATAGAATCGGTCACTAAGCAGGGTCCATGTACGTTGTATCCCCTGATGGCCTAGCCCTTCGTGTAACTAATTCGGGATGAATAATAGTCTCACAGTAATGCCCCTTCGCTCTTTACATCGATATAGCACTCCTTCTATTACCTACAATCGCTCTCGTACGCGCCATACAGTTTTATCCTCTTTCGTCCAACTATTCGCTCCACCATATGCCGCAACGCTCACGCTGGACCTGTCCACACTGCCAAGGAGCCCCAGAGACGCTCGAGCACTGGCTCCAAGAGTGCCCGACCACAGCTCGAAGACGAATCCGTGAGTTTGGGGGAGCGGCGCCCCTACTGTCAGCCCTGATTGAACAACCAGAGGCTGTAATAGCGTTTGCGCATGGACTCCCGTCCATGTGAACGCTACGCCGCGAACAACAACAACAACGCTCACGCTACGCATGCTAGGTCGCTGTCTCACTCTTATCTAATGAGATACCATCTTCGGGTATGTCTAATATTCTCTCTTTTAATTCTACCGACACATATGGATGCTGTCTGCTTAAATCATCATCATTAGTATTAAGTTTCCCTGACCGGAAATACATTACCAAATGGTAATCTCTAAACTGCGCAATCCATATAATTTCTGTCACCGCCGTATTCGATGATTGGTAATGGACGATGGGGTTATTATTAGTGTACACGTGACACTCGGATACTGTTTGAAAGCTTGAGTTACTGCCCATTACACAGCGAGTAATTCTAACTTCATCGCGCTATAATTTGAATCCTGTTGTAGATCTGGCATGGTGCCCAACGTACACTGTACGTCGTACAGTGTACGTTTGTGATAGAGTCCCATCACGTGAGAGTGGAGCGTGGGGAGATTGTTACATGCAGGAAACATATGCCCCCCATATAATCGTGTTTCTAGTATAAATTGTATATTATATCAATAATTATATAAATAATAACTAATAAGCCAATAGGAGTCAGGGTTTCTTCCATGACATAATAACAATTGAATTTTCTAGAATTATAGTTTTTTTTCAAAGCAAAATAATTGGGTTTTAGAATTAAATTTACATACATATACAATATATCAAATAATATACGGTTAAATATTTATATTTTATATAAATAAATTATTCTTCTACTATTTATGATATTAATAAATAAAAATAAAAAATATTTTATATATATACATAAAATAATTGAAAAATAGTAATGTAATTACAATATAAGATGTAGAATACAATTTATTATCTTTGCAACTAATTATTTACTAAAAATATATAAAAAGTTAGTAATGAATACAATTTCTAGCTCTATCGACAATCTACAAAAAGTTGTAAAATACCCCTTCCTAATATTGTTATTGTTATTGTTATTTTAGTTGGTGGAGTCCTTTCATCCCATCCTGGAACTTAGATGAAGTTTTCACTTATAACCATATGGCTCTAATGTCCCTTCGAAGCATAGATTTATAGTTTACATTTATGTAAACTATAAATCTATGCTTCGAAGCCACTCTCATGTTAATGCATTAATAGTTTTAACGAGATCTGATCATTTATTTATAAACAATTATATAAGATCACTTCTAAATATTATTTCAATACCTATTTTAATGGTCCGTACGAGGCTCGAATCCGTGTCCTATAGGACGTCAGGCAGTTGCTGCTTGTGTCTCTGACTCATTAGCCAACTGAGCCATACAGGCAGTTAATATATATATTAATAATAGTATAATACTAGTTTATGTTGACACTTAAAAATAGTACACAAATTCTCTAATGTGTAATCGTATACTAATGTTAACAACATTAATTATAATTTAGATGATTCTTCGATAATTTGAGGAATATTTAAATGGAATGAGTACTTCATATCCCAAAGGTATACCATTAGCTATAGTTTAATCCACATCGAGGCAGTAGAAACCCTGAAAGGCATCTTTGTAATGTGTAGTCATAATCAATGATCATACAATGTCATGTAATTACACATCGAATTGCTTTTTATTTTCTCCTGTAGTATACTAACACTATATAGTGTTGATAAATAGGAAGGTTTCCAGAAATAATTCTTTTTTAATCATAATAATCTGTAATTAATTGCATAAGATACTCGTGTTCATTTTAATATCGGAGATAATAACTAGTCGAAAATCTATTAAAATATGGAATATTAAATATAATTGTATACTTCTAGGAAAATCTCGTTAAATATTAAAACAAATATAAATAGGAATTCCAATTAAAATTATATTTCAAAAAATTATATATACTCTAATATTGATAAAACTAAACTTTCAATAGGTTGAATGCTTGACTTGATTGCTTGATATTTTCGAATGATATGTGAATGATAATTTGCTAATTTATATATATATATATATATATATATATATATATATATACAATACATGATATGACTGTGATAAATTACATGAAACAAATATTCCAAGGAATTTTATTTTAGATTAAGAAATAATTACATGTGTATCATATATAATATCTATAGATATATAATATATATTAGTATACTTAAACTTATAAGTTATTATGTAATTTCCACCTACGAATACTATTTGCGCATATGTTATATAACATTATTAGCGAGAAGACAAGATTCGATCACGATCATCCACGTTAGCCATATATTTGAGTGTCTACAGTATATAAATATTAGTTAACTAAAAACTATATAACGGATCACCGAAAGCAATATATATAATCTCTGAAAGAATGCAAAATTGTACTGGACACTGTGTACGTCACAAAGAAGAAATGGCTCATAACAAATTTATTTGGACACCCACACGAGGGAAAAGAAGAAGAGGTCTCAACAGTTTACGTTTATAGAGGCTCAACACTTCAGACTGGCCTTGAGGACATCGATGAAATACGATATGTGATGATGGATCGTGGTGAATGGAAGAAACTATCAATATTGGGTCGAGAGCTCGACGAAAGTAAGTAAGTAATTTTACATTAAGATTTTTTCTAATATATATTTCAGACGAGTCATATAAATGTTAAAAAGTAAATAACATAATGTAGATCTCACGTGGAACCCCATGTATTGGACTACGATCAGATGAAATCACGAAGTAAGGGATAAGTAGGAAAACTATATAACCTACACGCTTAGATAAATATAATGAGTATTTTCAAAACATCTTCAGTTATTTCCATTAGCGATTACATTCCATTTCCAATAGTCTTTTAATAAGTATACGATTAGATATAATATCCAATGCAGGTATACCACATTATAATGTTAAAGGTAGGTAAATGTTGTAATAATTGTAAGAATACGGCTATAATTATCCAAGATGAGTAAATTTCATATACGGTAGCCATTAACAAAACGTTAGTATCAGGGCCTTTCTTCATTCAATTTGGTATACATCAAAATGATTATTATTATTTATATAATTAATGAGTTGCTTAGTTATATATGTTTCAAAAAGTATACATATAATATGAAGTATGGATATAGGTATAACATTTCCAAAATCATTATTATCATGGTCGGGATTGTGTTTTATGATTGATCATATCAAAGATGATTTAAAAAAATGTTGGAATGTCATAGTTGTATAATTGGTACATGGTACATGGTATAATATAGTACATAATTTATAATTATAGAGAAGATAGTAGTAATAGTATTAGCTAATTTATTAAGGACTAAAAGAGGAAGAGGATTAAATAAGTACGCTGACGAAAACTTATTATATAATTATAGATATCAACAATTTAAGTGGGTAAATACTAATCCAATTAAGAAAAGGATGTAGGAACGATTATTGAAGGAATACTAATATCCTCATTTAAAACAATATTATTTATTTAAAAAATTTAGAATCAATATTCTCAATATATAAATAACATAACTTTTTATCAAAAAAAGGATGATTATTTAAAGCTAATTCATTACCTAGGAGTTTTCTAGTAATAAAGTATATTTCTTTAAATTATTTCCAAAGTGAATATATTATTTTTATAAGTTATTTTATTGAATGATAATTACATTATATATACATGTCTTAGTCTTACTATAACTAATTGTTTATAATTAGTAGGAATAAATAGAAGGATATTTAACATAAATTCTACATATTTTCTAATTGACTATTTTGCTTGCGATATAGAATTACAAAATCATGGTTTATGTATTTTAAAACTTTGAAATATTTAATCTTAATAATATATTTTAATTAGAGAAAATATATTAAAATGTATAGAAAATATATATATATATATATATATATATCAAGGTTTAATTTTAAATATATATTTAATGAATAACTATAATATATTATATTGTGAAACTTATTTTTAATATTACTTTATAATAATTAAATATTAATAGATTTAATATCAAATATAGGTGAGAGAACGGAGTAGTGGCCGATAATTTATATTCTTCAGCATACTTCTAATATCTCGATAAATACTGAATGTTAAGATCTTAGTTTTTTTGAATTAGCTATAAATCATATAGATCTAGAATACTATTATTTCACTTTTATATATTACTGAATAATATTAACGATTTATTAGGCATTACAAAAGGCATAAAAAATCATTAAAATAAGGCAAGTCCGGGGTAGTGGTCGATAGTATCAGAATATGCAATAGGTGTCTCGTAATTTATTCGATTTATATTTTTTTAAATATGTAATATTAAATAATTATATTTATGATGCATAAGCACCTTATTTTATTCAATGATTTAATGATATATACACATACTCTTACACATAAATAAGAATAAATATATATAATCATGTTTTTGTCAACATTTGACAAAAAATGATTATGTAATAAATTAGAGTAATTAATTAATTATTTAAAAAAATAAAACTTTATATTATAGACATTTTGATTATCTAAATATTGTATATAGAACTTTTTATCCTATTTAGCACCACTTAAGCGTTAATTAAAACGGTCACTACCCATTTCCGTCCCCTATAAATTTATTATTTTATCAGTTTTTTTGAAGAAAGCTAAATTATTACTGAATTGATATTATGATATGTTATTAGAGATAACATCATATGAGGTTTAGATAATATTATATATTGGCGTAACTTCTATGTCAAGTATATGACCAATATAATTTGTTTGGAATTATATATATATTTAATAAGTGCTAAATGAACAATCATTTTAATAAATAATTTGCTATCACCAATAAGGATATAGGATATATCCCTATATATTATTCGTATTACTTGTGATTATATCAGTAAATTCATTTATAAATATATTTAAATCCAAAGAAAATCTAGGTGGACTATAAATAACGATAACATAATTTAATTATCTAAATAAAATTCAATAGCTCCTCACTTAAATCTAAATTAATATTCTTATAATTAGAATATTCATAACAAATTAAAAAAAACAACACTAACACCACTACTACAACCAACACTGCCACCCATATTATCAAAACATCTAGAACTATGAAGAAAATATTACGTATCTTCAGTTTTATCAGGGTGTATAGAAGAATCAAATTAACATAGGCATAGGATATATACTTAATATATACCTAATATATACCTAATATATACCTAATATATACCTAATATATACCTAATATATACCTAATATATACCTAATATATACCTAATATACCTAATATATACCTAATATACCTAATATGTACCTAATATACCTATATACCTAACAATACCTATATAATTTGTACTTTATAATTTATTTCTATTTTCGATTATTTTTCGTTTATTTTTACGGTAACTGTAAACAGTTTTAATTTCTTTATGTTATCGTTAGCATATATTTATATTATATAATTTCGATTATATATTTCGACTATATATTTACTTAAATATATTATTAATCAACTAGTAATTATTTATCATTTGAATGGTGTACAATTGTAGTAGTAGTAATAGTAGTAGTACCCAGCAAACAGTAATAGCCTCATAATAGCAACATAATAGCATATCTAATAGCCTCAAATGTTTACATTGTGCTATTATGCTGCTATTATGATGCCATTAAAAGTCTATTATGCTATTATTATGCTTCTATTAATTTAAAAAATATATTATGCTGCTATTATGTTATTTTCTATTAATAGCAACATAATAGCAGCATAATATACTTTTAAAATTAATAGCAGCATAATAATAGCATAATATACTTTTAATGGCAACATAAAGCAGCATAATAGATTTACAAATTAATAACAGCATAATAGACATTTAATGGCAACATAATAACATCATAATAGCACAATGTAAACATTTAAGGCTATTAGATATGCTATTATGTTTCTATTATACGGTTATTACTGTTAGATGGGTAATATTAGTAGTAGTAGCAATATTAATTTATTACATATATAATAAAATATTAATAAATTACATTATTTAACGTATAATAAAATAATACAATAATAATTTGTATTGATGATAATACGCCTAATTGGGAATTTCCTAATATCAAAATGACAGACGAAATTAAAGTTTACCTAATGTATGATCTTTAGAGATTAAGTTGTAAATCTTAATTTATAAATAGAATAATGGGAAACCTATTGCTCTACTTTAAGAATTAGATATTTTATAAGCGTAGTTGAACATGTATAGGTATATATTATGTGGCATATGTATCAATCATCATATGTAGTACATATACAAATAGAAATTACAAATATATTTAATAATAATAGTATAGCCATTATTATTATATTTGATTAATTTTATTTAACTTATATTCATAAATTTATATATTTTATAATATCATTTAATAGTTAATAATGATTTAATAATATTAGATATCTAATATAATACGTTATATTAATATTATAAATATTATAAATATATTAATTGAACAATTAATTTTAATTAAAATCAATTATTACCTATTTGTATTATTTATTTTAAAGGAAAATTCCAAAATAAAGTACCTTATCAAGTAAATTAATATTATCATCGATATTAAAATGTAATGCATATTAAATAAATTTAATGAAAACTCCTGATAATTATAAATCTGTTGATAAAAATGTTATATAAATATTGATTACTTTTGACGAGTTATGAATGTATGCGTTAGTAATATAGGGTTAGTAATATAGAGTTAGTAATGTAGGGTTAGTAATATAGAGTTAGTAATTTAGGGTTAGTAATGTAGGGTTAGTAATGTAGGGTTAGTAATGTAGGGTTAGTAATGTTGGGTTAGTAATGTAGGTTTAGTAATGTAGGGTTAGTAATGTAGGGGTAGTAATGTAGGGTTAGTAATGTAGGGTTAGTAATGTAGGTTTAGTAATGTAGGGTTAATAATGTAGGATTAGTAATGTAGGGTTTGTAATGTATGGTTAGTAATGTAGGGTTAGTAATGTAGGGTTATTAATGTAGGGTTAGTAATGTAGGGTTAGTAATATAGGGTTAATAATGTAGGATTAGTAATGTAGGGTTAGTAATGTAGGGTTAGTAATGTAGGATTAGTAATGTATGGTTAGTAATGTAGGGTTAGTAATGTAGGGTTAGTAATGTAGGGTTAGTAATGTAGGGTTAGTAATGTAGGGTTAGTAATGTAGGGTTAGTAATATAGAGTTAGTAATTTAGGGTTAGTAATGTAGGGTTAGTAATGTAGGGTTAGTAATGTAGGGTTAGTAATGTTGGGTTAGTAATGTAGGTTTAGTAATGTAGGGTTAGTAATGTAGGGGTAGTAATGTAGGGTTAGTAATGTAGGGTTAGTAATGTAGGTTTAGTAATGTAGGGTTAATAATGTAGGATTAGTAATGTAGGGTTTGTAATGTATGGTTAGTAATGTAGGGTTAGTAATGTAGGGTTATTAATGTAGGGTTAGTAATGTAGGGTTAGTAATATAGGGTTAATAATGTAGGATTAGTAATGTAGGGTTAGTAATGTAGGGTTAGTAATGTAGGATTAGTAATGTATGGTTAGTAATGTAGGGTTAGTAATGTAGGGTTAGTAATGTAGGGTTAGTAATGTAGGGTTAGTAATGTAGGGTTAGTAATGTAGGTTTAGTAATGTAGGGTTAGTAATGTAGGGGTAGTAATGTATGGTTAGTAATGTAGGGTTAGTAATGTAGGGTTAGTAATGTAGGGTTAGTAATGTAGGGTTAGTAATATAGGGTTAATAATGTAGAATTAGTAATGTAGGGTTAGTAATGTAGGGTTAGTAATGTAGGGTTAGTAATGTAGGGTTAGTAATATAGGGTTAGTAATGTAGGGTTAGTAATGTAGGGTTAGTAATGTAGGGTTAGTAATGTAGGTTTAGTAATGTAGGGTTAGTAATGTAGGGGTAGTAATGTATGGTTAGTAATGTAGGGTTAGTAATGTAGGGTTAGTAATGTAGGGGTAGTAATGTAGGGTTAGTAATGTAGGGTTAGTAATGTAGGTTTAGTAATGTAGGGTTAATAATGTAGGATTAGTAATGTAGGGTTTGTAATGTAGGGTAAGTAATGTAGGGTTAGTAATGTAGGGTTAGTAATTTAGGATTAGTAATGTAGGGTTAGTAATGTAGGGTTAGTATTGTAGGGTTAGTAATGTAGGGTTAGTAATGTAGGGTTAGTAATGTAGGGTTAGTAATGTAGGGTTAGTAATATAGGGTTAATAATGTAGGATTAGTAATGTAGGGTTAGTAATGTATGGTTAGTAATGTAGGGTTAGTAATGTAGGGTCGGTAATGTAGGGTTAGTAATGTAGGGTTAGTAATGTAGGGTTAGTAATGTAGGATTAGTAATATAGGGTTAGTAATGTTGGGTTAGTAATGTAGGGTTAGTAATGTAGGGTTAGTAATGTAGGGTTAGTAATGTAGGGTTAGTAATGTAGGGTTAGTAATGTAGGGTTAGAAATGTAGTGTTAGTAATGTAGGGTTAGTAATGTAGGGTTAGTAATGTAGGGTTAGTAATGTAGAGTTAGTAATATAGGTTTAGTAATGTAGGGTTAGTAATGTAGGGGTAGTAATGTAGGATTAGTAATGTAGGGTTAGTAATGTAGGGTTAGTAATGTAGGGTTAGTAATGTATGGTTAGTAATGTAGGGTTAGTAATGTAGGGTTAGTAATGTAGGGTTAGTAATGTAGGGTTAGTAATGTAGGGTTAGTATTGTAGGGTTAGTAATGTAGGGTTAGTATTGTAGGGTTAGTAATGTAGGGTTAGGTTGTATTCAATCCCAGAAGACTATGGAATCAAGATACAATTTCTATTAATTCTATTAATTACGCAATAAACAATCTGAAATTATTGCGTGACTCATATAAGGGTGTTGATAATTCATATCTACAATTCAAGATAAAATATGCAGAGCTGCGTAAACTTTAACCCATATTCATAAGGTAGAGGATGAATCATGAAGCAATCATGAGTTACCTATAGGTAATGATTTATCGCAACGTATACCATACAAGGTACATTACAAATACATGCACTCATTTGCTGTAGCCTCTGCATATATCAATATATTATAATGGCAGTTTATATTAAGTAGTCTTTCGTTCCACTAGTTAACTACTTAATAACGAAGTATAATATATACAGTAATAATAGTAGTAGTAGTTTTATTAATTTCAATACATTTCAATTCTTGCTTAATGTTATATAATGATTATTATTACAAATATATATTATTATTTTATAGTAATCATTTATTTTAGTTGGATTGCAAGTTTGGTGATAATAAATAAAGATAAGCTGCCAAATCTGACAATTACTCGAGTATTACTAATCTAATAATGCCTATAGACATATATATAGGTCTCATTTATGACCTCTATCTATAACAGACGATATAGCGATAATGAATATATAATATGTATTTATATATTGTTGTTATTATTAGTATTGCTATTGTATAGTTGATTGCATAATTTATAAATAGATAACATAATGATTAAGTTTACGCTTTATAAAGAGATCGCGATACAGTCTATACGATATCGTCTGGGCTTGTGTTCCGGTCAGCCTCTGGGCTAGATAGTGAGATAAGCCTAGGAGCTAAATAGCGAGGTCAGCCTCTGGGCTAGATATCGAGGTCAGCCTCTGGGCTAGATATCGAGGTCAGCCTCTGGGCTAGATATCGAGGTCAGCCTCTGGGCTAGATAGTGAGGTCAGCCTCTGGGCTAGATAGTGAGGTCAGCCTCTGGGCTAGATAGTGAGGTCAGCCTAGGGGTGTACTATTGAGGTAATGGCCGGATGAAATAACGTAGTGAATGCCCCGATACCGAGAGATGTCGGTACCCCGTACGACGGACGACGGACGTAGATAACATAGATAACATAGATAACATAGATAACATAGATGACGTAGATAATGGAGATGACGGAGATAATAGGCATAACATTGGTGACCTAATCCTGTACACCGGAACGTATACGAACGGGTGAATAGCACAGCGGTAGAACGTACGATGGTGTCGGTTTGAAATCATCACAGAAAGTTAGTTCAACGACAACTATTAGTTAGTTATGTTATGGAGTTTAAAATAGAGATATGGGTAGGGTCAAGGGCATTGAAGGGTGAAAGGGGTTGATATTTGCAGATACTCGGGGTAGAGATCGGGGTAGTCTCAGTAAGGACATTAGAACAACTGTACTATATTATATACTCAAATAATACCGTTGTCAATAGTCTATTCGTTAATCTGTATTACAAAAGTAGTATTAAGGTGTTAAGTAATATGTGTACAAGAGTTATGTAATTTACAGATAGATCTATTGTTTGAATGATGATATCTCGTCTGTTGACGGTATCAACCGCAGATGTTATGCAATTTATCTCAATTAAACATATATGTTATTGAAATATATTGTTTTAATATACACACCTACATATATAAGGATAATTGTCTCGACAAGCAGAAATACTTCTACAATTACCCAGGTACTTATACCTAAATCTGATAATAATAATGATATATATATATTACTGATGTAGATGGATGAGTCCGCTATTGAATGCCATTTAATGTTTATGATTACACCGAAGTAGACCTAAGCGTGTGATAAAGTAATCAAACTTCTATATATAGAATGTCGTTATATAACGTATATGTTACTGTAGTTTACGTTGATGTTCCGGTATATAATACCAGCAGGTCGGTGATATAGGCCTACCACAGGATGTATGATAGGTCATGGCGTGTGTGATATGTATGATAGGTCATAAGTGATAATGTATTACTAGTTGATAAATTATAAAACACTAATTCTAAATACGCGAATAGAATAGAAAAACATTTACTGATATTTGATTCTAGTATACGACAATTATAGTTTATGATTTCTTCTCTCTGGCCTCTATCAATGAGCTCTATAATAACCTGCCAGTAATACAACTCCCTAATAGCTATCTTGAGGTACGGCAATCTCTCGAAATCTCTCGAAATACTTTATTTTAACATTATTGTATTCAAACACGCCCACACACATGCCCACACACATACATATCACATATTTTCCGCATAAAATACTACAAATATAATGTACACTCAGTGTACAGTCTCTGTAAAAGTGTACAAACTAATATGCATATGTATATAAGAAGTTTAAATAGAAATATTGTCATTTAAAAGATCTATATATATATATTATAAATATATTTAGGGTACCCTACCTAGAATACTTTAACAAAAAATGGTCTTAATATTTTATTATATGGAATTACAATTTGTATTTAATCGTATTATTCAATAGATAACGGGATATCGAATACGGACACCCTATATACAATAGGATATACTATATATTATTGATGAACCAAACAGATAATTTCAAATTACATTGCTTATAATTAATTCAATGAATAATTTAATATAATTAATTAGTAATTAATTTACATTATTAATTAATAATTATAAGTGAAGTATCTATATAATAATTATTAAACGTATTAATAAAAGAGTATTCACAACATTGATTAGATTAAGCTACGAAATATTAATAGGAATTTATATATACAAATTATTAATATTTTAATATATTAATTGTTAATATTTTAATGTAATACTTATTAATATTTTAGTATATTAATTATAAATATGTTATTATATTAATTATTAATAATTATTATTTTAATATATCAAATATTAATATATTATTATATTATTAATTTAGAATGCTGATACAAATACTTAATATATTATATGTATATATATATATATTAATTAAATTATTAAATGTAGCTTAATTTATGGTATTAATATTATAACGCACGCGATTTTTATGAAAATCAAAATAGTTCATACGCTACGCGCTGATTGGTTATAGGGTATCCGTATTAGGACATCTAGAGTGTCCGTATTAGGGACCACTAGATATATTGTTATAACTTAATTAATATTTTATTAAAAATAGAGAAATTATGTATCTAATGTTTAGAATGCTTTAGACATTAATAATATATTGTTATGTTTTATATTAATATATTTATATATTCTTGAGAGGTTTATAGTTGACATTTTGTTTCATAAATTTAAAAACGTAATAAAAATCAGTTTATTTGATATATCAAACTGATGTTAAATAATTATAATATTAAAGAATTAGTATTTAGATTATTTATATAATAATGAATATTGTATTCATTATATTGTTTTGTAGGAGTTATAGTTTCTGATATACCGATATTTTCCGTATTCGGGCAATGCCCGTATTCGGATACTTTCCATTGTATATAATAATACATGCAATATACATACATGTAATGCATTGCATGCATACACTACGATATGCAGCTGGATTGCGATACACATGTAACAGTAGTACTGATCATCTAAGTGCACGTGTACTAAGAAATACCTCTTTAAGGGGATGTTGCGTTAGACGACTATTTCGTGTATTTAAATGTTATCAGATAGGGAACATATCTACTAAAGTACTACAGTACTATAGTATACTATAGTACTACTGCAGTATACTGCACGTGTGTAACATACATTGCATGTGGTTCTACAATTTGTTGAATATTTAAACCTTTAAAGGTATATATATAAAGGTAAAAATAATTGTTTCCCTACATCAATTAGAAATATACCTATAAAATCAAAGAAGTTAATTATATAAAATATAATATTAATATATTTAATGTGAATCAAATTTATCAAAATATGCTATCATATAAAATCGCTTATATTATTATAACTATATTTTGTATACACATCATTATTATAAAAACAAGCTTATGAGATTATGATAAAGAGCTATATATCTTTTTTATAAGCATATATGGGTATAAGCATATATAGTTATAAGCATATATGGGTATAAGCATATATGGGTATAAGCATATATGGGTATAAGCATATATGGGTATAAGCATATATAGTTATAAGCATATATGGGTATAAGCCTATTTGGGTATAAGCATATATGGGTATACCCTTAAAACACATTGTACATTGTAATAATACTTGGAATAACTCTCATAACTATTGGTAGATGATGGGGGTGACGAGGTAGCTCTTATGATATAGCCTATAGGAAACTCTTTATTAGAATACATCACGGGTATCTATAATGTTACTTTAATTGAATTGAATTTAATGATTCGTTATAACGTTATAACCCCATATTATAACCCCATAATATATTCCTTAGCAATCAATCGTCAACAATAAAAATAAAATGGAAAAATAAAACGCTAACAATAAAACAGAAAATAACTATAAACAATAATGTATTGTAATAAAATGGAACGATATCACCTCGAGTGCATACATAAAGATGTCATGAAAATTTACGAGCCGAATAAACCAAAAACTGTACAATTTACAAACATTTTTAAAATAAATAATAAAGGCATCGTAAAATCGCATCATAAAATCATTTATCAATGATATTATCATACGATTGCAAAAAAAATAATTTACACTTTTTTTTTATAATTTATTAATAAAATATGATATAATAAATATTTAATATAAATATTTATTCATACATTATGCTTTTATGTGGAATAGAACTCATAAAATAATCATTATAAAATTCTACTAAAACTATTAATCAAACTCTATACGTATCACAAATATTGTAATGTACATTTAATGTATATTTTTATAATATTATTTTGGATATATTCTGTATTATTATTTATACTCATATATATTTTAGTTTTTATAAATATAATGAATTATATTTTACATGTTTTTATTATAACATATACATAACATATATATATATATATATATACATAACATATATATATATATATATATATATATATATATATATAAATGTAATGAAATTATACAAATGTAATAGTTTATGTGAGTGAACTTGAGTAGGTTTATGATTATATTCAGGTTTACGTATGTGTGTACGTGTGTGTGTACGTATGTGTGTACGTGTGTGTGTTTGCACGTACAGTATACTTCGTACACGTACCTGATAGTTTAGTACCTGATAGTTTAGTACCTGATAGTTTAGTACCTGATAGTTAATTGTTTATCAAGCGTTATACATTATGTATTAATGTTTTATTTAATTACCTATAATTATCTATTTTCTATAATAGATAATAATAAGTATTGTAATTACATATATTGTATTTTGTTGTATATATATATATATATAATAATGATACAGCAATACCACAATCGTGTAACAATATAAGAGGTGTTTGCGATGGTGTCGTACTAATGATGTGCCCAATAGGCCCTACCCCAATAGGCCCTACCTAACTATAGTTATTATCGTATACGTGTTATTAGAGGTGTTTACTTTATTATGTTGTTTACTACCTAGATGTCTAGGTATAGGCTGTATGTAACCTATAGGTTATGTCGTGTGTGTCATTCGCTTATCTTAGCTGTGGATTCATAATAATATTAATAATAATAATAATAATAATAATAATAATAATAATAATAATAATAATAATAATAATAATAATAATAATAATAATAATAATAATAATAATAATAATAATAATAATAATAATAATAATAATAATAATAATAATAATAATAATAATAATAATAATAATAATAATAATAATAATAATAATAATAATAATAATAATAATAATAATAATAATAATAATAATAATAATAATAATAATATCATTCTGTCTCTATCGTTCAGAGTGAACAGACGTGTTTTCTAAAATTACTATTTCGAATCCAGATTCTATTGTTTCAAAATTGAATAGCATTCGAGATATACTGCTGCTATATTGTCTAAAAATAGTTAGTAGCGTTATATATTGATTTTCTATATTGTATGCATTTGTTCAACACACACCAATACATTTATAATATTATGTCTGTATTCTATATCTACAGATAATATATATATATATATATATAATCCAATGCTTGAATTAATATATTGTAATATATGTATTAATATAATAGCCTTATGGCTTGTTATTAATAAGTATACTTATTTATTAGTAATTTATAGGTATGACATGCTATATATGTACAAATATTTCTCAAGAAAAATTATTAAGTTGTTCATGTGGTAATCATATACACATTAAATGTTTACATAAGGCTAAAATATTATCAAACCATTGGTCTAATGGTAATCCACCTAAGTATGTGCTGGAAATTTTCGACTCTCCTAATTTTAATTTTAATTGTCTTTCTTGTGATAAAACTAATGCATCGAATTTAAGTAAATCTGATAATAATCATTCACTTAACCTATCTGACATTAATAATAATATAATGATAAATACTAAATTAATTAATGTAATTAATTCTAAAGTTAGTGAAATGATATCTAATCAACCTACAAAATCATATGCTAGTGTTTTGAGTGATAATTTTATAAATATCAATAAGTCTATTAATTCTATTAATTCTGATATGCATGCTATCAAAATTAACGATGAAAATACAGTTATTTTTGAAAATCTGCCTACAATTAATAATATGTCATTTGATAATAACTATTTAAATTATTTTAATAACATTATTTCCACAACTTTTGATATTCCAAATTATAAATTTAACTCTAGCTTTAATTACAGTCTTAAATCTATTATTCTAAAGCTTGATTCACCTATTTCGAAAAATAATATTATCAATAACTCTAAAATTAAATTAAATACAATTCATGATTTTAAAAATATTTTTACTAGAACATCTCTTCCAAATTCTGAAATTATTCGTAAAAAAATCCTATATCATGCTATAAAATCAAATATGTTGGACTCTAATATTAAATTGGTTTTCAACAAATTTACAAATAAATATGAGCTTCATAAATTAGTTGATAATAAGATTGACTGGCATTCAAAAATTCCCGAAGTTGATTATGAGAAGTGGTCCACATCGTTTATATCATATCAAAAATCGTTTTCTTCTAATGACAATTCAACCTGACTATCAAATTCATCTAATTTAAAAGTTATGTTTTCAAATTGTCGCAGTGTTAGAAACAAACTACCTTATTTAGAGTTAATTCTTAGTTCTAACATGTATGATATTGTTTGTCTTGTTGAAACATTTCTAACAAATGTTGATACTGATGCTTTACTCCTTTTTGGTAATACTAACTATAAAATATATCGTAATGATAGGAAATCTCATTCAGGTGGTGTAGCGATAATCTGCAAATCTAATTTAAATCCAATTCAATTATATTTCAATAATTTTAATAATATTGAGCATATTACTCTTGTACTACATTCTACTAAAAATATAAGATTATCTTGTATTTATCGTCCACCTTCAACTGATTTTAACACTCATAAATCGATTTGTAAATTTTTATTTGCACTATGTGATACAATTTCACCTACTATTATTGTAGGAGATTTCAACTTACCTCTTTATAATTGGAATGATAATACATTTCCTAATTACCCATCAACATATTGCGAATTTGAAAATAGTCTATGTCAAAACTCACTCATTCAATTAATTACTTTTCCAACTCGTAATAATAATTTGCTGGATTTATTACTAACCAATAATCCTATGATTATTTCGAAAATTAATGAATATCCCCCTTTTGGATTTGGTAAATATATTAGTGACCATATATCATTTTCATTTTCTCTACCTTTCCAAGCTAATTTAAAAATAAATCAAAAAGTTGGGCTAAATTTTAGAAAGTCTAATTTATATAGTATACATCAATCCCTTTCTTCTATTGATTGGAATTTATTATTATCTAATTCAACAGATATTAATAATATGTTTAATATTTTTTATAATACTTTATATAATATTATTAATGATAATGTTCCAGCTTATAAACATATCAAAAATAAAAAAACGTATCCAAAATATATTCTACGTTTAAAAGTAAAATGTTTAAAATATTATAAAACTAGATTAGATTCACATAATAATTTTATAAATTGGAAAAATATTAAAAAATTATTAGATTATAACATTAAAAAATTAACTATCGATAGAGAAAAATTAATTTTATCATCTAATGACAAATCACGATTTTATAATTATATTAATTCAAGATGTTCCTCTTTTTCCACTATAGGTCCCATTAAATCAGACGATAATACATATATTTTTTCATATACAGTTAAATCTAATATACTCAATAATCAATTTTCTTCTGTATTTATTAATGATAATGATAATATTCCTCATTTATCTCCACCTAAACATAATTCAACTATAAATAACTTTTTATTCTATAGGCATAACATAAGAAAGCATCTAATAAATCTCTCACTATCATGTACATTGCCACCAGATAATATCCCTTCAATATTTTTCAAACAATTCTCATATGAACTATCTATTCCACTTACGATATTATTTAATAAAACTTTATCAGCTGGTGTATGTCCTGACATGTGGAAAGTAAGTTATATAGTTCCGATATTCAAAAAAGGTGACCCTTCAAATAGAGAAAACTATAGGCCGATTTCAATTACCTCAATTATGTCTAGAGTATTCGAGCGTATATTAGTTGAGGAAATTAATTTTTATCTAGAACGTAACTCATTAATTACTGATTCTCAATTTGGATTCCGTCATAAAAAATCTGTTGAACTGCAACTATTAAATTGTTATACTAAATGGATTACTGCAATTGATAAAGGCAGTTTTATTGATATCATATATCTTGACTATGCTAAAG
This sequence comes from Osedax fenrisi, assembly GCA_964019155.1. Classification (NCBI taxonomy): domain Eukaryota; kingdom Metazoa; phylum Annelida; class Polychaeta; order Sabellida; family Siboglinidae; genus Osedax; species Osedax fenrisi. Next base: position 113,679,159 of record OZ025239.1, read on the forward strand.
CTTTTGATAAGGTCTCTCATAGTAAATTACTTGTCAAATTAACTAATTTAGGTATATGTGGTAACATACATTCTTGGATAAGTAGTTTTCTATCTTGTAGATCTCAAAGAGTAAGAGTTAACAATCAAATGTCTGATACAGTTAAAATAATATCTGGTGTTCCACAAGGATCTGTAATAGGGCCTTTACTCTTTCTAATATATATCAATGATTTAGTCGAAGTGATTGATAAAGATATATCCATTAATCTTTTCGCGGATGACACTAAATTGAGTTTTATATCCAATGACATAGATCATAGATATAAATTACAACATAATATTGATAAATTTTATGAATGGTCTAATTCTTGGCAATTAGAAAACGCTGCAAAAAAATCAGCTGCTCTTACATTAGGTAATACTAATAAACCATTGTATACTATAAATAATGTTTCAATAGTAAACTGTAGATCGTATCGTGATCTTGGTATCAAATTTGATCCATCATTACATTTCTCTGAACATATTGGTGTGTGCTGTACAAGTGCATATTGTGTTATCAATCGTATATTTCGCTGTTTCATTACTAATAATATGCCAGCTATTAGAAAAGCATATATATCATATGCTAGACCCCACCTTGAATATGCGTCGACAGTCTGGAATCCGGGATTAGATGCCAGGACATTCAAAGGACTGAAGATAAAACTAGAGAAGGTCCAAAAATTATTTACGAGAAGATTAATCGATAGATGCGGTTTACCTTATAAACCTTATAATGAAAGATTAATATACCTAAATCTAGATTCTCTAGAAACCAGAAGAACTATATTTGATCTTGTTATGGTATATAAGCTATTTAACGGATTGGTATCTATGAATACATCATCTATTATTAATATCAAAAAGACCAACTACAATACCAGAGGCCATTCTCTGCAAATTAGTATGAATACATGTAAACTAAATGTAACAAAAAATCTACTAAATAATCGAATAGCTAAAATTTGGAATGGTCTTGATGAACATATTGTATTAGCAAATAGTTTATATACCTTTAAAAATCATATTAAAAAAATTATAACTTAATATTTATTTATACATATATATATATATATATATAAGTATATATATATAATTTTATAAATTATTAATTTTAATTATTAATTGTTTTTATCACCGGCACATGTGATACGTTTCTAATTTACTATTGTTATTTTTATATGTGTACTATCTACGTTTTGTTGTCGTTTTGTGAATTTATCACTACATATTGTTAATTATTACTAAATCGAACTTGAAAAATTCATAATAAATATTCATTCAATTCAATTCAATTCAATAATAATAATAATAATAATAATAATAATAATAATAATAAATCAATCGTATATTTCGCTGTTTCATTACTAATAATATGCCAGCTATTAGAAAAGCATATATATCATATGCTAGACCCCACCTTGAATATGCGTCGACAGTCTGGAATCCGGGATTAGATGCCAGGACATTCAAAGGACTGAAGATAAAACTAGAGAAGGTCCAAAAATTCTTTACGAGAAGATTAATCGAGAGATGCGGTTTACCTTATAAACCTTATAATGAAAGATTAATATACCTAAATCTAGATTCTCTAGAAATCAGAAGAACTAGATTTGATCTTGTTTTGGTATATAAGCTATTTAACGGATTGGTATATATGAATACATCATCTATTATTAATATCAAAAAGACCAACTACAATACCAGAGGCCATTCTCTGCAAATTAGTATGAATACATGTAAACTAAATGTAACAAAAAATCTACTAAATAATCGAATAGCTAAAATTTGGAATGGTCTTGATGAACATATTGTATTAGCAAATAGTTTATATACCTTTAAAAACCATATTAAAAAAATTATAACTTAATATTTATTTACACATATATACATATATATATGTATATATATATAATTTTATAAATTATTAATTTTAATTATTAATTGTTTTTATCACCGGCACATGTGATACGTTTCTAATTTACTATTGTTATTTTTATATGTGTACTATCTACGTTTTGTTGTCGTTTTGTGAATTTATCACTACATATTGTTAATTATTACTAAATCGAACTTGAAAAATTCATAATAAATATTCATTCAATTCAATTCAATTCAATTCAATAATAATAATAATAATAATAATAATAATAATAATAATAATAATAATAATAATAATATTAATAATAATAATAATAATAATAATAATAATAATAATAATAATAATAATAATAATAATAATAATAATAATAATAATAATAATAATAATAATAATAATAATAATAATAATAATAATAATAATAATAATAATAATAATAATAATAATAATAATAATAATAATAATAATAATAATAATAATAATACAGTTGCAACGCATAGCAACCAAATTAAAAGTCGCATAAATTTAACGCGTTATTTCTACAAATTAAAAAAAAATTAATTTTCTTTAAAACTAATTAATTTCGACATACATTCGGATAACTTGTTCTCTATATTATACGGAATTACATTCGATATTTACGTAGTCATTACATTAAAGGATAATGTTTTAAAATCGATTTCGAAAATAAGAAAATTGAAACATCGCAACGCTAATTTATTTAGTAAACAAGAAAAATCGAATTCGGCAATTGTTCAATTTAAAATCATAGGGAAACAGTTTGTTAAAAATATATATAATTTCTAAACTATATAATTGTAATATATTTATTACATTAAAAATGGATTGTATTACATGTAATTTAGAAATTAATAACGAAAATTATATATCATGTTCATGTGGTAATAAATACCATTATAAATGCTTATATAAAGCAAAAATAATGAAAACAAATTGGTCTAATAAATCACCACCAAAATATGCTATTCAGTTATTTAGATCACCAAATTTTACATTTAAATGTAATACATGTATAAATAATAATAATGATAATACACCAATAAATCAACCTAGTTTAAATAACTCATTACCATCGTCTACTATTATTGATAATAGTAATATTAATACTTTAATAAATAGCACAGAAAAAAAATTAAATATGTTACTATTAAAAATCACTGAAATAAGTGATATGTTTGTTGTTAAAAAATCATACGCTAATGTAACCGCTAATGTAACTCCTACTGTAACCAATTCTGATACCTTTACTGACAATTTGGTAAAATCAGTAAATATTATTAAAAATAATATAGATAGCAATAATGAAATAATTATTCACAATATAAATATTCCTAATAATGATAAAACTAATTTCTTTAAATACTTAGTAAATATTATTTGTAAAACAGTAAATATTAATAAATCGTGTGTATTATCAATAGTTCAATTATCATTTAATAAATTAAAATTAATTTTAGATAATGTGGTCTCAAAAAAAATTATTTTATCAAATGTTAACCGATTATGTAAATTACGAGATCTACAAAATTCATTCATTAGAACATCTCTAGATGAAATATCACTAGAACGACATCAGATATTATACCATGTAGTTAAAAATAAATTAATTAAAAGTAAAAAAATTATCAAATGTATTTATAATTCTAGAAGTAGTTCCTATGAACTAAGATATATTATAAATAATAAAATTGACTGGAATATGTCAATTGGTGAAGATAATTTTAGTGTATGGAAATTGTCATATATTACTTATAAAAATTCCATTATTAATAAAAATAAAAATAAAAATACAGGTTCTAGATGACTAACCGGCAATAAAGATGAAAATATTAAAAATAACAATTTAAATATATTACGCTAATGCTCGTAGTATTAGAAATAAAATGAATTTTTTGGAATTTTTACTTTCATCTAATAAATATGACATTATATGTTTAGTTGAAACATTCTTAACGGTAGATGATAGAGATTCTCTATATTTAATCGGTGGAAAAAATTATACACTATTTAGATACGATAAATTAATTCATAGAGGAGGTGTTGCGATATTTTGTAAATCTAGTTTATGTCCTGTAAGAAATTTTATTTCACACATAGATGTTCAATATATACATTTAAAAATTAATTCAAAAATTCCATTTAATATTATATGTGTCTATAGACCTCCAAATTGTAATGATGTTTCTCATGAACAGATATGTAAATTATTTGATATAACCCAACAAAATTATAATTCATCTATAATTATAGGAGATTTTAATTTACCAAATTTTAATTGGAAAGAATATACATTTCCTAGTTACCCAAAAAGTTATGCATTACTTTACGATTCGACTATTAAAAATTCATTTTCACAATTAATAAATAAGCCAACTCGTAATAATAATATAATTGATTTACTTTTTACTAATGAAAAACAATTACTATCTAATATAAATATTGGAGACTATTTCGGATTATACAAAAATATAAGTGACCACTATTCTGTTTCATTTAATGTAAATATTGAAAAATACCCATGTAAACAGATTTTAAAATCAAACAATTTTGATTTCAATAATGCTAATATAAAATTGATTAAATATCATCTTTCTAGATTTAATTGGGAATATCTAAATTCAAATGATTATAATATCGATCAAAAAGTAGAATATTTTAATAAGGTTCTAAATAAATTATTTATATCACATATTCCTAATATAAATAATACAATAAAACAGGTACTTCCGAAAAATATATTGAAATTGAAGAAGCAAGTAAAAAAAATTATTTCGAAAATCTAAAACTAATTTACAATATAAATATAATTGGATAGAAGCAAAAAAAAAATTATCCAAGGAATTAGAATCTTTAAATTTTAAGAGAGAGATTAATGCAATTAATTCAAAAAATAAATTAAAGTTTTATAAATTTATGAAAAAAAGACAAAATTTAAAATCTGGAGTATCTCCTTTAATTGATATATCAAATAATAATATTTTATTTTCAGATCTCGACAAAGCAAATACGTTAAATTCATATTTTAGTTCAATTCAACAAAATGATAATGGAAATTTACCCGAATTTTATAACTTAACTAAACAAAAATTTGATAATATTGATTTAAATCTTGAAATAATTAAAATATTTTTAAATAGATTAAAAATTACACATACTTTCGGAACTGATGGGATGCCATCTTCTATGTTAAAATTATTATCTAATGAATTATGTAGGCCTTTATATATTATTTTTAATTCATCTTTATTATCGGGTAATATACCGAAAATTTGGAAAAAATCTATAATCACACCAATTTTTAAAAAGGGTGAACCATCAAATTCAAATAACTATAGGCCTATTTCAATAACATGTGTAATGTGTATAGTATTAGAACGTATTATTTCTAAACAATTAATTTGTTATTTAAAATCTAATAATTTATTAACAAAATATCAATATGGTTTTATAAGTGGAAAATCCACAGAATTACAATTAACAAAATGTTTAAAATTTTGGTATAATGAATTGAATAATAAAAAATGTGTAGATATAATATATATTGATTTTGCAAAAGCTTTTGATGTTGTTTCTCATGAAAAACTACTATTTAAATTAAAATCATACGGTATATCTAATAAAATAATAAAATGGTTTTATAATTTTTTATCGAATAGATCTCAAATTACACGGGTTGAAAATTCTTTTTCAAATAGTTCTATTGTAAAATCTGGAGTACCACAAGGATCGGTTTTAGGTCCAATTTTATTTTTATTATATATTAATGATCTTCCTAGTATATTCTCTTCAAAAATTCATATTGATTTATTTGCCGATGATACAAAAATATATTTTTCATACGCATCTGAGAGTGAAAGATTTCTTTTACAAAATAATTTAAATTTATTTTCACAATGGGTAAATAAATGGCAATTAAATATTTCATTATCAAAATGTGCAGTTATGACTTTAGGGAAGGTTACTCCATCAAAATATTTTATAAATAATATTCAATTAGAAAACGTTACTTTTTATAAAGATTTAGGAATAATATTTGAAAATAACCTTTTATTTAATAAACATATTGATTATATTTGTAAAAAAGCTTATTTTTCTTTGAATTCAATTTTTAGATGCATTACTACAAAATCCCCTAGAGCATTATTAAATGCATATAAAATTTATTGCAGACCAATTTTAGAATATGCATCCATAATTTGGTCACCTTTTTCAAAGGTTAGTAAATTTCGTAGTCTCATAGACCAAATTGAAAGAGTGCAAAGATTATTTACTAGACGATTAATTACAAGATGCGTAGGATATACAAATTCATCAAATATTAATTATAAAACATATATAGAGAGATTGGTATATTTTAAATTAGAATCACTTGAACTTAGAAGGTTAAAAATAGATCTAACTACAATTTTTAAAATTTCAAATAATTATACAGATATAAATATATCTGATATTCTTAACATTTCGAATAATTGTAGAACTAGAGGTAATTGTAAAAAATTAAATGTAATACATAATTATGATAATACAATTACAAATATAATTAATAATAGATCAGTTAATATATGGAATTCATTAAATAATGATATAATAAAATCTGTATCTGTTTCATCTTTTAAAAATAAAATAAACAAAATCTGTTTCGACAAAATACTTTTTTTTAACAGAAATTTATAATTTTATATTGATTTATGTTTCATTTTGTATCTAGATTATTGCATTATCTCTTCTGGTTTTTTTAATGTGTTTTTGTTATAGAAAATTTAGGTTTTTATATATATATATTTCAAATATATTATAATATAAAATTAATAATTCATTATTATTACAGATAAAGTGGGAAGTATTATTTTATTTTTGTTTGTTCTGTATTATATTTTGTTATAAATTTATTTTTGTTATAGAAAATTCAGATTTTTTATATCTATATTTCAAATATACTATAATATAAAATTAATAATTCATTATTATTACAGATAAAGTGTGAAGTATTATTTTACTTTTGTTTGTTCGGTATTATATGTTTGTTTTATATATATTTTGTAAATATGTTTCAAATGTATTATATTACTAAAATACAATATTAATAATTTTCTATTATTTCAGATTATAGTGATAAGTATTATATTATTTTGTTTCGTAATATTATTGGTATGTTTTGTTATTAACTGTTTTTGTATAGGTATATTGGTTTATTTTATTTATAACTTGTTCTGTTTTTATATATATATATGTTTCAAATTTATTATACAATTAAAATATAAATATAAATTAATAAAGTACCTACTATTATTACAGATTTTGGTAAGTATTACATTATTTGTTTGTTTCATTCTAGTATTGGTTTATTTGATTTTTAATATGTTCTGTTTATAATATATTTAAAATTTAACATTTAAAATTTAACATTTAAATATTAAATTATATAACTAATAATTTATTACTAAAACAGGGTACAAGATGAAGAATTCTATAAAGTTAAAGTAGAAATTGAATATTTCGATGCCACTTACAAAATAATGTATTTTATTTCTATTTTCGATTATTTTTACGCTATCTTTTATTTCTATTTTGATCATTTTTCGTTTATTTTTACTATATGATTTATTTCTACTTTCGATTGTTTTTCGTTTATTTTTATGGTAACTGTAAAACGTTTTAATTTCCTTAATTTTTTAATTTCGTATTATTCTTTATTTATTTCTATAACGTATGTTATCGTTAGCAAATATTTATACTTTATACTTTCGATTATATTTTCGGCTATGTATTTGCTTAAATAAATTATCAATCAATCAATCAATAATAATAATAATAATAATAATAATAATAATAATAATAATAATAATAATAATAATAATAATAATAATAATAATAATAATAATAATAATAATAATAATAATAATAATAATAATAATAATAATAATAATAATAATAATAATAATAATAATAATAATAATAATAATAATAATAATAATAATAATAATAATAATAATAATAATAATAATAATAATAATAATAATAATAATAATAATAATAATAATAATAATAATAATAATAATAATAATAATAATAATAATAATAAATCAATCGTATATTTCGCTGTTTCATTACTAATAATATGCCAGCTATTAGAAAAGCATATATATCATATGCTAGACCCCACCTTGAATATGCGTCGACAGTCTGGAATCCGGGATTAGATGCCAGGACATTCAAAGGACTGAAGATAAAACTAGAGAAGGTCCAAAAATTCTTTACGAGAAGATTAATCGAGAGATGCGGTTTACCTTATAAACCTTATAATGAAAGATTAATATACCTAAATCTAGATTCTCTAGAAATCAGAAGAACTAGATTTGATCTTGTTATGGTATATAAGCTATTTAACGGATTGGTATATATGAATACATCATCTATTATTAATATCAAAAAGACCAACTACAATACCAGAGGCCATTCTCTGCAAATTAGTATGAATACATGTAAACTAAATGTAACAAAAAATCTACTAAATAATCGAATAGCTAAAATTTGGAATGGTCTTGATGAACATATTGTATTAGCAAATAGTTTATATACCTTTAAAAACCATATTAAAAAAATTATAACTTAATATTTATTTACACATATATACATATATATATGTATATATATATAATTTTATAAATTATTAATTTTAATTATTAATTGTTTTTATCACCGGCACATGTGATACGTTTCTAATTTACTATTGTTATTTTTATATGTGTACTATCTACGTTTTGTTGTCGTTTTGTGAATTTATCACTACATATTGTTAATTATTACTAAATCGAACTTGAAAAATTCATAATAAATATTCATTCAATTCAATTCAATTCAATAATAATAATAATAATAATAATAATAATAATAATAATAATAATAATAATAATAATAATAATAATAATAATAATAATAATAATAATAATAATAATAATAATAATAATAATAATAATAATAATAATAATAATAATAATAATAATAATAATAATAATAATAATAATAATAATAATAATAATAATAATAATAATAATAATAATAATAATAATAATAATAATAATAATAATAATAATAATAATAATAAAAGTTTATTTAGACACTTAAATAATAATAGAAACAATTCTCAAAAGTGTAATAAAATAATATTAAAAAGAATAATTATAATAAAAGATGTTTCTTCAGTCTTTTCCGGAAGATTTAAATGGAAGGAGCACTGAAACCAAGCCAGTGGTAGCTTGTTTATATATTCTAGTATACCATGGTATATACTAGTATACAATATATTGTATACTATAGTATGCATAGTATATATTATAATATATTATGTTATATTAATTATGTATGATATTGTAAAATAAGTGTTGTATACTATAATATTATATAATAGTATACTATAATATATAATAGTATATAATAGTGTATTTATTATGTATATAATATAATACATAATATAGTATGCGTATCTAATGATGTCAATTGTCAAGTTGTATGTATAAATGTATATATATATACACGTTTTATAATGATTCTATGTTATTTACTATAAGGTATATTTTATAGTTTCATCAATGCACTATTATAGTACTACCAAAGGGCTTTGGTTCTACTATACTGTTTATTTAACGTCAATATTCATCAACATCATTATCAACATCATAATCAACATCATTAGCTTCATCACCACCATCACCACCATTGTAATTAGTATAATAATTAATAAATAATCAATTGAAAGCATTAGTGGTCTGGTTGTTGATTATAGTTAATATACATAGATAGACATATGTACACGTATATTAATAGAAGTATATGTATTATGGATTGATTGATTTTTATTTAGGATTATGTTTATTTGTATTATTATTAGTTGTATATATGCTATTTGAAATAGTCATTCATTATTAATCAAACACACAC
>OZ025239.1:113691519-113729019 GCA_964019155.1 Osedax fenrisi
TAATTATGACAGTGGGTAAAGTACACATTTAGTTAGGTACGCAATTATATTTATAGATATGTCAATCTTCTAAAAACGGTTAAATATCACTATCGCTGCACAATATAAGTTGATAATATCTATATATTCTATTTTTGTTATCGCCTTAAAGTGTTATTTATTATAATATTAAATGTATTCATTGATTAGATAACATGTAACATACAATAATAACATATGACTATGTAACGGAAGTTATTATTACGTAATTATTATAATAAATGGAGAAAATATAATCGAGTTTTTTGAATATAAAATCTGCCAGATATAACCAATCAAGCATGATTAAAAACACTAATATTATAGTATAATATAGTATATTATATACTTATATATAATATACCTATAATTAATTAATATCGATATTATATATTGTTATTGTGGTATAGACGTCGTCCATTGGACGAGGTTTAATATGATATCTAATGGGGTTCTTGAATGTTTATCTAATGGGTTATTATTTGTTAACGCCTTATATGGACATATGCATACGTATTTGTAGATAGCTTTACGCGGTGGTTTTAAACTATGTCCAGAATATTCTATATATAACTATAATCATCAGCGTTGAAACTATAATAAACTATAGTATATACTTAAGTACTATATATAGTATAGTGTTTTTAATACATATTATATAATATAGAATAATTGACTATACTTTATAATCTATAATATATTATAATATACAAACATGTACTATACCGTACTATAATGGTTTAAAATCGAATACCATATATTGTTAGACAATATCAAAAACATAATATAAGGGCATGCCCTTGATAACACTTCACCATCACCACCACGTGACACACATATCTCACACCACACAGCGAACGTATTCATCACCTAGCGACAGAGATACGTACTACAACGACGATCAGTCTCCTCGCTACGAGGCCTCTCCATTCCAACACGACGTCGACACGCCCACGAGGGGCGGAGCCAGACGTCACTCAAAGTCTACGTCCACGTCGTCTAAATCCTCGTCCAACTCGTCCTCTTCGTCTCGACGCTCGAAATACGAAGACGTCGACCCCGATGCCCTTGAATGCGCTAGAGCGCGTGACCTTGAACTGTGGACCCGGTGGCGTTGTCAGATGAACGACGCCCTTATCTCGGACTTCATTTCCGGTGATAAATCCGCGAACGGAACGATCACCCCCATCGAGGTTAGCATACCGTTGCGTAACATCAGAAGAGTGTCACGTGATTAATGTCACGTGATTACGTGATATTAATTACATGGAATTGAATTTTTCGAAATTCAGATTTTCGGCGAATATTTATATTCATTAATTACTAATACTATACCTATATAACATATTAACCACCCCGCCCCCACTAATACCCCATCCACAACGTTCAGGAAGAGATCAGAGGTCAACAGTCGATGTACTCGTACCGATACCGCACACCCCGGCAACAAGTCGACGACATAGGGCGAGACCCCTCGATACTGCTACACTACGCCGGACCCCATCACGATGCCCTACGCGAAGGGGGCTCCATCACAGACTTCCTACAGTACGGTATCCCCAAGGCGAAATGTAGGCCTCGCACGACACCCACCGTCGTACGGCGATGATCTGCATGAATGGGCAGGCGTTGGGCAGGCGTTGGGCCGGAGAAGCAGCCATAACCGTTACCCCCCCCCCAAGATCACCAGCAGGCCTATAAGACGGCAAAAGCATTGATAGGGCGGGAATTAGTGGACCCTCCGATGACTCACGAAAGGACGAAAGCGGAGTTTGACCCGCGACCAAGAACCCTCTCTCGACGTGACGCAGTGCTAATTGCGCAACTGAGGAGTGGTCACCGCAGGAAACTCTCTGCTTAAAGGAGCATAGTAGAGTCAAACTTCTCTTCACTTTGTACCCATTGTGACGTGGATACGGAGACACTCGAGCACTGGCTCCAGGAATGCCAGGCGACGGCCGTAAAACGTATACGTGTGTTTGGGGGGGGGGCGGCACCCCAACTATCAGTCTTGGTCACTTCACCGGACATTACCGAACATTACCGAGTTGTTACGTCAGCACGTCTCCGCTTTATTACATCATATTTATCTGTGTCTTTCAACTGTTATGAGTGTGTGACATATCACGGACAGTTGGTCATATGACCAGACTATCATTGTGTATACGCAATGTATTAACTGACTGTTCATATGACCTACTGACCTACTGACCTACTTTATGCTACCAAAACCATCATCGCACCCTAAGCCGATATGTATTACGTAATGTATTATCGGCACTAAAGTCACGTGATAATCCGCTTTCTGTCGATATCAGGCTTTCTGACGAATCAGCTATTATGTAAGATATATAAATAGATCGGGCAATTTTGAAGATATTCAAATATATCTGACTATGTATATAATTATACCGTTCATTTGATTTATACTAATCTTAAATAGTACACTTAAATTACATTATTGTTAGTCATTTATATATATATATATATTTATATCAGTAATATAAATATTATTATTAATATCATATTATATTTTTTTATATAGCGAATTTATTATGCGATCCTTTTATATTAGGTAAAACCTAGCTATATATAGCGACAATGTATTATAACTTATAATTTATAAGTGAACAGTTATACACGATGTATAAAATACTTTATTTCTTTTGCACTTTATTTATTAATAAACGATGTACAACTATTGCTTATACTATTAAAAACTCTATTAGTCGAGTAAGTATATATATATATATATATATATATGTGTGTGTGTGTGTGTGTGTGTGTGTGTGTGTGTGTGTGTGTGTACTTATAATAGTTTTATAAGTGTACACACACGAAATAAATCTTTATTTATGAATTGAAAAATATGATATGTATCCTATCTCGATTATCTCACGGTATGACTCACAGTATAATCGCGTTATAGGTTATATAACCGATGACATGCCCTCGACATAACTCTACGCTTACATAACCGGAACAAAGAGGTGTGCTCACAATAGAGGGTGTGACCGCGCGCGCGAAGTGATTCATCCACAATAGAGGACATGCGTGTCCTTCTAGTAGCGAAACTACGTCGCACATTTCGGAATGTCACTCACGCGCACACCTACATATGTCGCTACACGCGATGATACATATATGTCGGCCTCCGATTATATCCGGTCCCTGTGGGTACTATGTAGGTATGATACGTATCTATTAATAGACTATAGAGACTACATGAGTTAAGTGTGAAAGCGTGTGTGTACGTGAGTGTTAGTGCGTGTGTGTACGTGAGTGTTAGGTATGTTGTATTATGTCAGGCCGGGTATTGTTTCACACCTCTATAACTTAAGTAGTATTACCACTATACTATACTATACGATAGTATCACCCGTTATACTACACCAGCAGATATGTCACCCTTCGCATCGCTCATATCACCTATTCTCCCCTAGATATATCATATACTATTTCCGTATGTATCTTCCATTCTCGGCTGCGCTGCTATCTATCTCAGTTAATCTATAGTATAATCAGTAAACGTATAGAAAGTACTCGTGTCTCAAGAGACGAGATCATGTACACTCGACCTCTCCTATACGATCAGCTAGCAGGGATGTTATTATCTAGTTATGTTATGCTATGATTAAGACAATGCTAAGTGCGGTCTTAGTCACGTGATGAGGAAGATACGCACTTAAAAGGGGTCAGCTATAGATGTCGCCATGTTGTGGTGAACTGCTTAGTGAACGAATCGTTGCCAGTGATGATGTACGCGATATTAGGCGGTAGAGAGATGACTCACCGGAGTGATGAGTCATTACTAATAGAAGTTATGCGTGAATGTTTCATACTATAGCAGGCGCAATAGGAGATGTAATAGATTATCTACATATATTAGTAATAGCGATTATAAATAAGATATCGAAGTACATAACGTATTAAGGGGAATATGATCAAGAGGAGAACTTTAAGATATGTCGGAAGATAGAAATATGACCATTATATATTAGTGATATAATATCTCCCATTCCATCCCTACATATTAGTTATTATCTCACTAAACATCACCCATTAACCCCTACATAAAATGGTTCCCTATCTATAGTGTACCCTTTTATCCATATAGGGTATATAAACCATACAGTGTATCCTTATATAGGGTATAGGTTATATATATGGTATAAGTTATATGTATGGTATACACACCTCTCCCTCTACATCATTCCTTATATCCCTACATATAACCACTTCTTTCATGACATATAACCCCTTATTTCCTATAGCCGATGCTTAGCTTATTTAAACCCCTGATCTCCCCTATATAGTTATTTCAATACCAGCCCCAGACTCTACATAATACACAAGACAACAGCATACGATACTACGTAAATAGTCTTGTAACAATGCAGGCATGTAACTATAGTTACTATAGTATACTAAACAAAACTGACACGTGTCACGTCACGTGTCACAATTATCACGCCATACAAACTACTATAGTTACTTAGTATATATCTCCCTTGTAATATTCATTTCTATATCGTTAGATTTATCAGTAATTATGCTATGTAATATATAAATATATATATATATATATATATATCATCGTACCTATACTTAAAAAGAGTTTACTTATTAACAATTTATTACCAAATTATCGGCCAGTATCGCAACTATCATGTCTATCAAATGTATTAGAAAGAGTAGATTCTGAGCGACTCGATGAATTCCTCGTAGATCATCATAAACTAAACCCCTTACAGAGTGTATACAGAGCACATACGACGTATGTCATACGTTAATAGAGACGGCTTTAACAATCGTAACAAACGACTTATAAGTATACTTATGTCCTATGTCCATGGATAACAAGCGCATTAACATACTCACACTAATGCGTCTCTCATCTGCGTTTGATATTCTACACCATCCACTGATACTTCGTCGACTAGAAGGGATAGGTATTAGCGGAATTACTTTGAAATGATTTTCATCTTTTTTTAGTTATAGAACTTTTGAAGTGAAAATAAGACCTGATCAAAAATATTCCAGTTGAAATATTAAGTCCCACGTGGTTCAGTGTTTAGACCTGTTATCTTTAATATATGTATAGATCTACTTCATGAAATTGTATTAAAACATAATACTAAATATCACATGTATGCGGATGACTTGCAGCTTTATATAGAAACTGATTGCATCGAAAGATTACCATCGGTTATAAATTAACTGAACAATTGTCTGAACGAGATAAAACAATGGTACTCACATAACTCACTGAGTATAAACATGAATAAAACAGAATCGCTGTTAATACATAACTACATGAACTCCACTAAAATTCCATCGAAGATAAAACTATATAATACAAATATAAATTGTAATAGGTTATCCTACTCCTGTCCGAAATATTTGTTTTATCATAGACTATAATATGCATTATGAAACCCATATTGATAAAATTGTCAAGATTACTAATTTTTCGCTATACAACATACGACAGTTAAGATAATCTATCACGAAAAAAGCCTTTGAAGCTCTAGTTAGAATACTTGTGTTATCACACCTTGATTATTGTAACTTACTATTAGTTGAACTTCAAGAATCAAACCTGAGCAAACTTGTGAAATTACAAAGAAGAGCAATCCGTATTATCTTCAATATGCCAAAACACTCACACGAATCTGTTACTTCAAGAATGAAGGAATTACATTTGCTCCCGGTTAAATATAGAATCATCTACACATTATTATTAACCACACATAAATCTCTCCATTGGAACCATCCTGACTATCTATGCAATAGTATTCAATTAAAACGTCACGATAGAAGCATTCGTGACACACATTGAAACTAGTCACACAACATCACAACTCACATTATGGTCATAGATCTTTCTCCACTGCGGTCTTAAAACTGTGGAATCAACTACCTAACATGCTGAGAACAACTAAAACCACTAGTCAATTTAAACATTTTTAACAACTTATCTGTTCAAAGTTGCTTACAATCTGTAATATTAATTACTCCGTAGTAGTACTATCTACTAATATAACTCGTGGTGAAACTCGAAAGTTAAAAGTTAAACGTTATATATTGTTATTATTATTGTAATTTTTATTTGGTGTAGTCCTTTCATCCCATCCAGAACTTAATTGAAGTGTTCACTTATTACCATATATGGCTCTAATGTCCCTTCGAAGTAGCTCTCATATTAAGGCATCCATGGTTTTAACGAGAACCGATCATTTATTTATACACAATTATATAAGATCACGTCTAAATATTATTTTAATACCTATATTAATGGCCCGGACGAGGCTCGAACCCGTGTCCTACTGCTTGTGTGTCTGACGCCTTAGCCAACTGAGCCACGAGGGCATTTTTAATAGTTGACTATATACTATATGTAATCGGTTGGATTCGTATCTTATCATATTGATAAAAACGAAATTTCTCGACAATAATAAATCTACGATACGGTGGTCATTTAAGATCACGTGACCTTCCATTTGTGTTAATGATATCCGATATATCGACATTTTAGAATATTTAGTGTATCACCTTATAGATGTATTACTTAGTGTTCTATATATTGAGCACTATAGAGAATGTTATTATTACGTTAAGTGAATCATATTTATTATACTCGAAACTTTTTTTAATTAAAATTCATATATTCTTAGAATTGGAAATATAACCATCGTGTATAGGCACATCAAAACGCAAACACACATACACATACACATACAGATCAATGCGTTCAATCTAGACGTATCCGAATAATCTATATATAGCTATAATATATACATTTATAATCATGTCATGTGAAGTATACTTCTGCTATAGCAGTATATAGTACTATATAGTACTACTTTATGCTATATAACAAGTATGTTATATAATACTATATTAATAAATAAAATAGATTATTTTGAATTAATTGATTAATATACTATATACTATATATGTATCTACTAATACGTATTACTAAGTGAAGTATGACGTAAGAACTATCGATAGTTGCGTAATATTATAGGGCAACCGTAGTTCTATATACTAGGCTAGTTCTGTAGACTTATTAAATATGATTAACAATATATACAATTATATTCTAATATTACGACATTTAATATTTAACTATTTTAAATATTGAAATCGTGACCCCACGAAAGTGTGTGTATACATTAATGTGTTGGTCCGCACGTGCAGATATGCAGTTACATTAATAATAATGATAACATTTGAAAAAACAAATAGAATTTATTAATTTAAATACCAACCACTACAGAAGCATTATCATTAGCTATGATGATATTAACACGCTATATCACACCGCTATTCCATATATTCGCCGTCATATTTAGGGAGTCTACTGTCAGTATATATATATATATATATATATATATATATATATTTCATGGTTTTTCATATGTTTTACAGCCGATTGCCGTTATATTTAAATTATTGTTATTATATAATATGATTTTAGATATTTGAAATCACCTTTCATACAATACCTGCATATTCGTATGTAAATAAAATACTAACCTCTTCTTACACATGTGCATATATATATATATATATATATATATATATATATATATTTATTTATATATATATATATATATATGTGCATTCAATCATTAACACACACATACGCACACATACATACATACATACATACATACATATACACACACATACCCTCATAAATCACATCGCTAATAAGCTCGCCGTCTGATAACCCACTCGATAATGATAACGATAATGATAACGATAATGATATACGCTTGAAAAACTAGATCTTAATAACTAATATCTGGGTGGAGCCTTTCTTTAGGTTGACCCCTAGCGACACAATGCGCACGCCCTACTTATTCATCGATGCGATATATTAATAGAAACGGCGGTGATTTGAAATAATTTACTCCGCTCCTAAAAAAGTCGGCCGCATTGTTTAAATTCATTATTTATTCAAACACTAGATAGCTTACGTTATTGACACACGAAACAGAGATGGGTTGTATAAAACAATAGAGGATCAGTAGCGGCGTCTAGCGGCTACCTGTCAATCATCGTACCGGAAGCGCTAGGCCAGGGTGTCGTTGTCGTTGTTGTCGTCGTTGTCATTATAGTTGTTGTTGTCGTTGTTGTTGTTGTTTACAGTATCAGTAGCTTGTGGTCCGATTTCTTCTGAAGGTATGACACTCTGCCAACAATAGATGCCAGGTCGCCCCTATGAACAATGGAATATATTATTATATATACGCGTATATGTGACAGTTAGGAAGAGAAATATAATGTAGTAGATTATATATGGTTAATATCATATTTACGTATATTATATATATACGGTATATATATATATATATAATATATATATATTATATATATATATATACATTGTATATTACATTATTATTATATCTGTAGGTGAAAATATGCAGTTAAATTAATAATAATGATAACACTTGATTATAATTATGAATAAAACAGTAATATTACTTATTAATTTAATATATGTGTATATATATATATAGACTATATTATGTTCTATAGTGGTGTATTTATTAAATACACTGTAAAAGCTATGCGCGTATTTGATGCGATATTAGTGATTATACGTTTGTTATCTAGTGGCCGGAACACTGGAGTGACCTTAAGGTCAATTGGGCGATAAAGGAGTTAACCGATTGGTTGACTAGCCGGACCAACGACTCTAGAAGGCGTATAAATATTTGTAAAATGTAATATGTATTATAATTAAATACAAGAATAAACATTTAGATAAATGTCATATGTATTATAATTGAATACAAGAATATACATTTAGATACATTTTATATATTACGATTCACATAAACTGTATACAGTTGTATAAAATGTTATACAATGTACAGTGTACATACTGATAACAACATGAGGGATGTGGTCCTGCCTATATATATATACATGTACCCTAATGTAACAACTACAAATGTAACACGTAACCTGAGATGTGTGTTACACTAACTGGTGCTTCTATAAACAGGCAACAAAGAAAGGTAGGATTAATGTTATAGTATTAATGTCCCTGTTTACCTATTTGTGATCACGTCGATACGCAGGGTTATAACTCTAATATCCTAGTGTAGGGGAACACCTGAAGCACACGCTACGATGCATACCAAATGCCCAGATCGCATCACATTTGAGAGAGAACTAATATGTGATAGAGAGAGTAATACAAATGTACTATCAACATGTTTATTATAATACATATACCTAGGTACCTATAACTATACCTATACTTATGCCTATACCTATACCTCTACCTATACCTATACATATACCTATACCTATACATATACCTATACCTATACATATACCTATACCTATACATATAGCTACATATATACCTATACCTATAAACTCAAAATACAAATGAAATTTACCACACTTTAATTTGGACAAATGTAAAAAAGTAAATATAAATATATTAGATATAAAATTATATTTAAAATTAAAATTATAATAAATATAAAATAAAATTGTACAGACTGTATTCTCATTGTATGAAATACATGCATTTAATATTGTGTTATATGCAATGCCATCATATGTATTGACATATAACTTTGGAGCACAGGTAGAAATGCAGACTTTAGATCAGAGGTATCCAACCTTTTTTCATTATGACCCTTTTTTGATAATTCTTAATTTAAAAATATACCATGACCCAATGATAAATGTTAGTTGTTTATATTGTATTATTAAACTTTAGTATACTTTAGACCTAAATTATATATTTGTATTAAACTGGATATAAAAAGTGAGCATTTTAAAAAAATTGTTTTTTTTTTAGAAATTGGCCCATTACCCAAACAAAATATCCACTGACCTAATTGTGGGTCATGACTCATCACTCATGAGTCATGACCCATAGGTCGGGATTCACTGCTCTAGATCGACATGTGCAAATTGGAAGTGAAGAGGGCAACTTATTTATGTTTCAATTAGATTCTAAAAGAATAAGTAACTCTGAGAAACATCTATTCACTTCCTCGCATGTTGCAAGACTAAAGAGGCTGCACCTTGATGGAGGAGATGACTATATGTCTGCATATGGCTCCTAATATATAAATTCCTTTTCATATATATATTTACATATAATGAATTTATATTATATTTTTATATCTTCATAAAATGATTGTATGTGTATATAATGAATTTATATTTAATTTTATATATATATATATATCATAAATTATAATTATACAACACTAACTAATTTATTTATTTATTGAATTTACACATCTATATATATATATATTATATTATAAATTATTGATTTATTCAATTTTAAATCGGTGGGGAGTGGGGAATCATTAATATCGGTCACACGTTAATAGCCACGACCTATTCTAATGATTCATCGCTATTAATGAGTCATCACTATTAATGAGTCATCACTATAATAAGAGGTAGGTAACTCGTCAATAACGCATGCGCTGATATCGATATTTGATGTGGTATTGTAAACATAGTAGTTCGTATAAGGGTGATATGTTAAGGGTGATATGTTAAGTAATGCATTTAGGTGTACCCTTCAGGGTAGCGATTGTAACACGACACATATATTACAGAGGTAGGCATAATCAAACAATAGCAGATATATATATATATATATATATATATATATATATTAAGATATATATTTAATTAGAATATATATTTAATAGCAGATATATATAAATATATATATATATATATATATTAAGATATATATTTAATTAGAATATATATTTAATAGCAGATATATATAAATATATATATATATATATATATTAAGATATATATTTAATTAGAATATATATTTAAAAGTGTCCCATTATTGTATACTACTTTCTATTCTATTACACGAGGTCGCATAACTCGAGCTAATTAATGCACAAATTGTCGACGTGTCTTCTATTTAGTCCAACGGCTGCCGTATCCGCTCGTATATCATTGAACTTTATTCGCATTCATTACGTGGACTACAGTTAAGACTCGGCGCCCTCATTAATTACGCTGAACCCGCCGCGCCTACGGGTACGCCTATGGGTTCGTCAGTTAATCCTGCATCGATGCGACGATTATGCGACTAATTAGGTGCGTCATAAAAGCGGGGGTTGGCGGGACGTGCCACCCCCCACTTTAAAAGTGGGCGTCGGGATATAATATCTAATATCCCCCCACTTTTAAGATCTACAAATTATTTTATTCTTTGTAAATATTATATTTCTTCTATTCATAGTCTTTGTAGTATAATTATATCCGACATTGATTTCTATTGTGCAACCCGATACAAGTCAATCATATTAAGCCCTCTACAAGTGATATTATAAATTTATCTCCTTAGCAAAGTAATACTTGATGAGTCTGAGATATCCCCCCAACTTTTAATCACCCTGCGACCCCCCTACAACTAATCATGCATCGATGCAACGAGCATGCAACTAACCATGCATCGATGCAACAATCATGCAACTAATCATGCATCGATGCAACGAGCATGCAACTACTCATGCATCGATGAAACGAGCATGTAACTAACCATGCATCGATGCAACGATCATGCAACTAATCATGCATCGATGCAACGAGCATGCAACTACTCATGCATCGATGAAACGAGCATGTAACTAACCATGCATCGATGCAACGATCATGCAACTAATCATGCATCGATGCAACAATCATGCAACTAATCATGCATCGATGCAACGAGCATGCAACTACTCATGCATCGATGAAACGAGCATGTAACTAACCATGCATCGATGCAACGATCATGCAACTAATCATGCATCGATGCAACAATCATGCAACTAATCATGCATCGATGCAACGAGCATGCAACTACTCATGCATCGATGAAACGAGCATGTAACTAACCATGCATCGATGCAACGAGCATGCAACTAACCATGCATCGATGCAACGAGCATGCAACTAACCATGCATCGATGCAACAATCATGCAACTAACCATGCATCGATGCAACGAGCATGTAACTAACCATGCATCGATGCAACGAGCATGCAACTAACCATGCATCGATGCAACGAGCATGCAACTAACCATGCATCGATCGTTAACATGTGTAAACGTGTGGAGATAGGAGCACCGAGTACATACGTGACTACTTATCTCTCGCGGGTGTATGATATTAATAGCGGGCCCGCTACAGCCCGATATACTAACGCCAACGATCGTAGAACAGGATTATCGGTTAGTTCTACGATCTTTGATGCTGCTCCCCGGATACTATAGTCGAGTCGTGAATATTCGTTACTTAGCGGGGTAACGTTGTGACGCGAGCTTTCTTTCACTGCGACATCGCTTATAGCGAATATTTCACTGCGATAATATTTATAGCGAATTTTCTACTGCGACATTGCGTGTAGTTAATTTTCCACTGTAACATTGCTTCTAGTGAATCTTTTCACTGCGACAATACATATAGCGAATATTTCACTGCGACATCGCTTATAGCGAATATTTCACGGCGATAATATTTATAGCGAATTTTCTACTGCGACATTGCGTGTAGTGAATTTTCCACTGTAACATTGCTTCTAGTGAATCTTTTCACTGCGACAATACATATAGCGAATATTTCACTGCGACATCGCTTATAGCGAATATTTCACGGCGATAATATTTATAGCGAATTTTCTACTGCGACATTGCGTGTAGTGAATTTTCCACTGTAACATTGCTTCTAGTGAATCTTTTCACTGCGACAATACATATAGCGAATATTTCACTGCGACATCGCTTATAGCGAATATTTCACGGCGATAATATTTATAGCGAATTTTCTACTGCGACATTGCGTGTAGTGAATTTTCCACTGTAACATTGCTTCTAGTGAATCTTTTCACTGCGACAATACATATAGCGAATATTTCACTGCGACATCGCTTATAGCGAATATTTCACGGCGATAATATTTATAGCGAATTTTCTACTGCGACATTGCGTGTAGTGAATTTTCCACTGTAACATTGCTTCTAGTGAATCTTTTCACTGCGACAATACATATAGCGAATATTTCACTGCGACATTTCTTATAGCGAATCTTTCACTGCGACATCGCGTACAACGACGTATCGATACTACATAGGCTACATTGTGGTCGATGCATCACGCGTATAGCGTACCACTAGTACACAACTAAATATAGCTGCAGACTTAGGGGCACATACATGTATACACGCGTGTACGCATGTCTATACGCATGCCTAGATGCGCGTACGGAATGTATCGTTAATTAATCATCATTAATGTTGCTCATCGCTATCGACTATCCGTTGATGACGTCATCGTATAGTAATGCGGTGACTCACCTGTCTCCGATGACTCACGATACGATATGACGTCACGGAGAAGAGGTTTATTATCGCGCATAAGCCACCGATTAGAAGTTCATTAGTTAATTAGAAGTCATTAATTAATAACTATAAATCAGTAAAATATTCAATAATTATTATATAATATATATATGTATATAAATATATGTAATTATTACTTTTTGATTATATATTTTGTGTGAATACTAAATCAGAGATTGAGACCATTACCATACTGTGAAAGATTATATGGTATAATTGTATATGGTGCTTTAAAAAAGTTAATTTCCTCTAATTTTCTATATTTAACCATGAAACTAACGGCTAAACACTTCTCCATTATCATGACTCATTCCATCCTACTTGACCTACTTAACCTACAAGTCCTACTTGACCTACCGCCTATTTCCAATAGATTATACCATCTTGATACCTCGAATACTGCAGTGTATCAGATTAATCATCTTAATCATCTCAACTACGATCTCGTAGCGTTCCTCTTATATCATAGCGTTCCTCCTATCTCATAACGTTCCTCTTATCTCATAACATTCCTCCGATCGCATAGCGTTCCTCCTATATCATAACGTTCCTCCTATCTCATAACGTTCTTCCTATCTCATAGCGTTCCTCCTATCTCATAACGTTCTTCCTATATCATAACGTTCCTCCTATCTCATAACGTTCTTCCTATCTCATAGCGTTCCTCCTATATCATAACGTTCCTCCTATCTCATAACGGTCCTCCTATTTACTATGCAATATCATTCAACAGATGAATCATCACTAATAGTGATTCACTATGCGCCTGATGTGCAGATGCTGTGCATGATATACGCAGTAACATTACTAATGATGATAACACTCGGTCGCCAGAACAACAAACTAATAGAACTTATTCATTTAAATTTCTATAACTATAAATAATATTATATTATTATTATTATTATTATTATTATTATTATTATTATTATTATTATTATTATTATTATTATTATTATTATTATTATTATTATTATTATTATTATTATTATTATTATTATTATTATTATTATTATTTTCAGATTTAGGTTTTTACACCGGGGTAATTATAGTAGCCTAGCTTATCTCAGAGTTAATTACCCTTTTATATTACCTTATATAGATTACCCTTTTATGTCACCTCGATGATATTGACGACACACGATTGTGTACGTATAATATAGATCCGTGGGTAATAATTGCAATTATTGTATTTCATTATTTAGTAAATATGAATATGATCTATAAATATCAAATATATCAATAATAATCAACACTAATCAACAATACTACGAAGATAGTATGTCACAAATACCATGTACTCGATATCACCCTATATAGGGGTTTACTAGTATATATTAGGTATGCCGTTTTACTTTGGTGTGGATGCGAAGAAGCAACACTAAGTAAAACATTGAAAAGTGTTGCGGTGACGCGTTTCGCACTATTACATTTCAGTGAGAAAACTTACATTTGTCCATATGTCCGATGCATTCACATTTACCTATATATATATATATATATATATATATATATATATTACCATCATCCTATTCTATTAATGGTAAATATAACATTATAAATTAACTGAATATATACTTGTAATGTTGTATCTGTGGTATACCTGATACCTACACTTACACTATAGAGTACGATATAACGATATTGATTAGATCTATAGATAGTAATGTATCTGTTAGAGACGAGTTCTGTTATATTTGTGATTGATTATTGTATATATATATGTGTATATATAATATATATATATTATATATATATGTATGCAAAATATATTTATATATGTTTTATAGGCTCAATCGGGATGTAATGCAGCTAAAAAACCTGGAGATATTAAAACCAAACAACTCCAAACCAAACTATTCCAAACCAAACCAAAACTATCCAAATTAAACTGATATATATACATATATATATATGAGTTTTGTACATTGCAAAATATGTCTTATAGCATATAATGTTAAATTATAAATATATATATATATATATATATATATATAAATAATACTTAACTATGTAAAGTATACTATAGTATCTATATATATATATATATATATATATATATATATATATATATATATATATATATATAGTGTATATATATACCCTATAGGGTATTGTGAATGTATTGACAACTATATTTGTATTGCCTTATATATAACTAATTATATCACGTGCATAAATCACGTGCTTATATCACTTGATTATATCACGTGCTTATATCACGTGCTTAAATCACGTACTTATATAACTACTTATATCACATGCTTATATCACGTTATTATATAACTACTTATATCACGGGCTTATACCACGTGATTATACCACGTGATTATATCACATGATTATATCACATGCTTATATAAGTTCGTCATGCACTAACAAGTAATAGTCGTAATAAACTAATTTTTAACTGTAATATAATATATAATATATAATATTAATATTTAACACACACGTAAGATAATATCTATAAATAAATATATTTATAAGTTCAAGTTATATTTATTAGATTAACTTATTAATAGGTATATATATATATTATTTATAAACTCGAAACCACAACACATATTCTGCGTGTAAACAACATCTCTATAGAACATCTCTAGAACATCTCTAGTACACTCTCTCTAATTACGTCACGGGTTGGTGCGCATGTCACGGCGAACTTTACGCCGATGATGACGTCATACATCGATACATCGAACATCGCGTGACGTATCGTAACGCCCCCTATCGCCAGGCATCGGTGATGATGTTACGCATGCGTCGTTGCATCAAAGGCCCTCTGCCGACTCGATGGCCTATCAATCGTAGAGCTCTAGTCTATTTATAGACTAATATTTAGATTAATTATAGAAGTTTATTGGTGTTGTGGTGTACTTTATATAGATAATGAGTTGAGATCATATGTGACGCGCATTCTTCTTGTATAATATATTGATAGATTCTCAGTGCACGGAAATCAATTAATATTTCTATTTATAAATATATATCGTTCAATTGTAAAAAAAAACTTATATTTATTGTAGATAATTCCGCGTGGAAATTCAATTTAACACATTAACATTTAACACCATATTTGACACCACAGTTAATATATTCATATATATTCATCAATCTATTTATAGATACATATATGTATTAATCTATTTATGGATAAATATATTACCATATTTGAATATAGTCATATATTAAAAATTTCAAATAATTCACAATATATATATTGCGTATTAGTTGAAATGTGTTAGTCACTTGAAATATATACATGTATATATTCACATACATATATGTACACACATACACACATATACACATACATACACACACATACATACACACACATACACATACACATACACACACACACATACACACACTTATATGTATTCATGCGCATGCACGTAAATGCGCATGCGTTCCTATAAATACATATATTCTATTGCGTAGGTTACCAACCTTTGGGCCATATTTAGGTCATGTGCGATTTATGTTGGGAAATATATCTAAAATGAAAACAATTTAAATGTGCATAGTGTAAATGTGTTATATAATAACTAATATATAATTTATTATACTTTATATCAATAATTAATAATTAATATATGGTGATTATGATAATTTTTCGAAAACATTTTACCCAAGCTATTTAATTCCTTCAAATAATATAGAATTTATAATATAAATAGTAAGGTTATTATCCTACTGGAGTTATTATAATATTGAAATAATTAACATCGCTTATACATTATTTAGTAATATTTGTAAATAGTATGGCATGAGTCATAGAGAGGTCCTCGATGCTGCTCACAACCGGAAAAAATGGAGAAGGGTATGCGTGTCGTCGTCAAGTCATGTCCCCTGTTGGCCTTTAGCTAGTCACCCCCCCCCTACGATCAACAGGTCAAGGGACTAAGTAAGTAAATAAGAATAAATTATAAGTTAAATAGACAAATACAATAAACCGCGTACATATTTATTGTATTTTATCCGAATGAAAATGATGAAATATGACATTACACTACTGTTAGGAGATATCGAATTAAAAAACTAATCGCTTTCACTGATTCTCCTTAGACATTGTCTATAAACTGAATTCATTCATTCATTCATATCGAGTAACATAACGTATTGTACACTAACTATCTGTAAACAAACTAATTCGGATAAGTTTGTCAAACGACACCGTTACAAATGTATCGAAGATAAAGCACAATATACGAATACAGGTGAACACTGACTATCTGTCTTCATTCTTTGTTTTCCATCAGTGCTCAGATGTCACCCAACTTTCACAACTTTCGGTACATGTATATACCTATATGTATACATATATATACATATATATATATATATATATATATATATATATATATATATATGTACAGTTTATTTTAATATTAATATATACATCTATCGAGTATACTTAATGTTTTTTTAATAAAGTATTAATAACTACAAAATCCGCAAAAGAAGAACTAATTTCAGTACTTCGATACTTATTTAATTGTTTCAGAATATTCTTTGCGAGCATATACGACATGATACATATTGTTGCTACGTCATGCGAGAGTGAAAATATTGAATAGGGGAAAGTAACCTAGATTAATTATATTAGCTAACAATCAATGGTCTTTTTATGACTGAATATTGTTATTCAAAAATTACATTATATCAATAGTATCTGATTATAGATATTATTGTGATTTTAAAATTTTATTTAATCTTTTTATCAAATAGATAACGGGGGTGTCCGTATTCGGTACACATGTCCGAATACGTACACACTGTGTTATAATACGGACACCCTATATACCACTAGATAAACTATATATTATTGATGAATCAATTATATAAATTACAATTACATTATTTATAATTAATTTAATGAATAATTATTATAATTTAATTAGTAATTAATTTATTTATGTTTAATATTTTTTAAATTGATAATATAAGTTAAGTATTTAAATAATAACATTTTTAGGTTTATCTTCATTTGTGGTATTAATATTATAACGCACACGATTTTTAGACAATCAGAATAGGTCACATACTGCGCGCTGATTGGTTATAGGGTGTCCGTATTAAGACATATAGAGTGTCCGTATCGGGGACTTATATGACCTCTAGATATATGCTTATAACTTAATTAATATTTGATAAAAATATAGCAACTGTGTATATAATGTTTAGAATGCTTTAGTATAGTGTTATATTTTATATCGATATATTTGTATATTCTTGAGAAGGTTTTAAGTTGAATTTTGTGTTCATAAATTTAAAAACGTATTAAAAAAATCAGTTTATTGGATATATCAGCACTATTTTAAATGATTAAAAAATAAAAAATACTTATTTAGACTATTTATATAATTATGAATATTTTATTCATTCAATTTTGTTTGTATAATTTATGGTTTCTGAGATACCGAGAGTGTCCGTATTCGGGCGCTGTCCGTATTCGGTTACTTTCCCCTACTTACTTATAACAACATTTATAGAAGAACGTCTAAACAAACGACCGCCATAAATTCTAATTAAGGGATCCATTATTACGTAGAATTGTGATTTTATCGTTTTGTTTTATTTATTGTTCTCGTTGATTATTATCTTGATACTATTTGTCTAAGACGTACAATGCACGTACCCTTATGAGTGTTGAGAACACTTGTGATAAGAGACAATACACCGCACTCTATTACTATAATTGGATACCTTTGTGTTATGCGACATATTGGTGAATATGTGTGATAGATATTCAGGCAATAAAGCTTTTGAAATATTTCATTACCATATGGTGACACCTCAACCTATAATAAATATAACTACAGTCAACTACCGATTAGTCGGACTTGCAAGGGACCGGGAAAAGTGTCCGACTTAGCGAGATGTCCGACTCATCCGTAGTCCGAATTACCGAGAGTTGACTGTATATGAATAATTATTTAATGTCGTATGGACCTAGACTTGGGAATTGATATTAGTATCTATTTCCCTCGTCAGTAATAATATTTTAAATTATTTTTTAAACTTGAGCTTTTTTTTATCTACTATTATTTTCTACCTCAAATTATATTTTAATATTTTTAAATTTTTAATAAGTTTCATATGTTTAATACATTTTATTTTTACACAGACTTTTACATTAATTTCTTCTTTTTATTAATATTTTACTATAATTACGCTTCGATGTATCTACATACAAAACTAATATGTATTATATTAAATAAGTATACTTATGTAGAGATACATTAGGTTATAACCTAATGTATCTCTACATATTCTCGTTCAATTTTAACTTTAAAACTATCTAAATATTTGTTACTTTGTGTAGATAATTTATACATTTATTTTTAAATATTTTCCAATATACATATATATTATTATTTATATTAAATTGTCATACATTATCTATTATTAATCTTTATTGTCTGTTTTTAGTTATTTTTTAGGTTTTAGTGTTCTTAATGTTTATTTGTTATTATTATATATTACATCATGATTATTGATAATTTTGTAAAGTCCTTCACAATTATTTGATATTATTCATAATTAGATTTAGTATAAATAGGAAGTCAACTCAGATATAACGTTATGTTTATATTAGTTTATTCGTTTTTTAGGAATTTATTATTCCAATTATAATTGTACTTTATAGTACTTGTCAGAATGATAAGGGTAATTGTCTCGATAATCTCTGCTTCTACAAACACCTGGTGGTTACAACTACATCTGAATAATATATATATATATATATATATAGTAAGAGCAAAATATAACGAAAATTCGGATATAGAGACACTTGTTGAAACAATATTATATTTACATATTATAATTATACGATAGGTTAATAAGCTATATATATAAGGGTTATAACGATATATTTTGTATTCTGGGAATTTATAATATTTGCAATTCAATTACTTATCATTATTTTCATAGCGTATTTTTAGAACATTTAATAATATAATAGATATATATAGATATATATATATATATATATATATATATATATCATTAATTAATAGCTACACTAGAATGTACACTATACTATACATACTTAAGACTGAGACTAAGACAAGCTTAAATTACTATAATAATGCATTACATAATATATCTATATATGTATAGGTTAAGTATACATCGTTTGTGCGCACACTATAGTGTGTAATATAGTGCGCGTGTAAGCATGAAGTCACGTGACTATATCCACGTGGGTATACCCGGAAGTATAATGAACTACATAACGTAATGAAATATACATGGATTATATTTAGACATTATTACGTAATAAACGGTTACATCGAGGTCACACATCACTACTTCTCAGTAAGTTGTTTACTACTTACTATACACTATAGTATACTATAGTATAGTATACTATAGTATAGTGATGCAGTAAATGATGCCAGTCAAATCTAAAGCATGATGGAGTCTCAGTCTCGGTTACCTAAAGTCTCAACTCGGCTCGGTCTCGTTTTTGTCTTCCGAAAATGAAAGTCTCGGCTCGGCATCAAAATCTCGGCATCGTCAGTACATCACAGCAGTAAGTCGTCACAGGCATTACGTCACGTGTACGCGCAGATTAGTTATTCGTTAATAATACACATACATTATATATATGTCATGCATGACTGCATACACGGCGATATAACGTCCGACTTATCCCGTTCTTCGTACATAAAACAAAGTACAGATTTAGAAATAATCGTGACCTTCAGATATCAGTAATCTTTTAAAATCCAAGTTAATCACATTATTGTATGTTATATGACACGTCACGTGATACCTGTGATATGTCACGTGACGAATGTAATGAAGATATGCATATATGTATAGTATACTATTGAATCAACATCAGATAGTTGTTGAATATTTATAATATATTTAAAATAAACTCCAATATCATATATTATATGATATATGATATTGTATATATATATATATATATATATATATATATATATATATATATATATATATATACATAGTGGTGTCGATGATTGTAATAATAGCATACATCTCAATATCAATACGATAAAGTCATATTCTATTCATAATGATTGTTTAGCAAAAAATACTATTATCGAAACAACCATGGTAAACTTTCTAGTAAACTATAGTATAATAGTATAATATATATGTATAGTAGGTACTATATAGTATCTACTATAGTAGGTACTATATAGTAGGTACCTATGTACGTACTCACTATAATGAGTAGTACTAAATGTTACTAATATTATTAATTACTAATATATTACTGAATGTATAATTAAGTTTTATTCCACAGGATGCATCCGGGAACTTAGACGACGTTTTTACTTTAAACCAAATGGCTCTAATGTTCCACTCGAATCCTCTTTCGTGTTAAGAGATCCAAGTTATAATGAGAGTCGTAAATTTGTTATATTAAATTATATAAGGTAACTTCAAAATGTTATTTAAACATCGATTGTATTGGTCTTAACGGGAATTTTACCCGCATCCTACTGACTGTGTACTTGACGACTTATATATATATATCGTATGTATATCGTGCATATATATATAAAGAAATATATGTGTATATCTATATAATGTATGTGTATATCTATGTAGTGGTTGGAATATAATAGTATTAGTATTATTATACATAATAATAATTATTATTAATGATAATAATTAGTGATTGCGTCATTGTGCGTCATTGGCGATGACTCATAACTTATGACTCATAATCGATGACGTCATAACCTCTGTAGGTTGATCTGTTCTTCTCTCATTTTTTTCTCCAAGGCACGCCTACGTATGGCTTCTGCCACGCCCCTTATCCACTTCTCGAGGAGACGAGGATTTTGTTGTGTATCTAAGCTGGTGATCGCCGGATACGACCTCTTACCGCTATTTCCTGTGTGAGTTGTAAGGGTATATGTAATATAGGTGTATGTGTGTAAGTGTATATTTAACACTCGTTATTATAATTTTAATATATATATAACAGTTAATATATGTTATATATATTTACTAATTTTGTTGTATATATATAATTTTAAATTAATTTATCTCTTTTTTTTTCTTTCACGTTTTACTATTTTTAATTTTATCGTTGTCATATTATTGTATTTTTATATTATTGGAGGGTACCCTCGTTGTGAGTATAGATTACAAGATAATCTCTGGTATTATCCTTTGAGCAGAAATTGTATATACTGCATAATATATCATTTCTACTCAATAAACCATATTCAATTCAATATATATATATATACAAAATAATAATAATAATACAAATATTATTTATTAAAATGTGTTGTTTATAATGATATAATAAAATATAGTCAATATATTATCCGTTGTGAGATCTTAAAGTTGACCGTTGTTGTTGCCCAGCACATGTGTTACACGTAGGTGTATATACATATATATATATATATATATATATATATATATATATCCAATACCGATCCCCCCTAACTTGCCACTGCTTACCAGAGATTACAGAGTTATTGTTACATCCATCGTGTTGAAAAATACGATTATAAATATATATTATATAATAATAATAATAATAATAATAATTGTTTGAGTGTAAATATTTATATCATTATATGGTTTTCACCAACACATAATTAGTTTCCACAATAAATGTGTCTCATAAATGTGCGTATCATATTTAATATATATATATATATATATATATATATATATATATATATATATATATATATATATATGACAACACACACCAATAATAGCGAATATACTACCACCACAAGCAATATAATATGTCATGGTGGCGTCGTAAATATATTACAATCACTAATATAATATATTGGATGTAGAGATGAGAGGTGCGCTCGTGTGTGCGAATGTGTGTGTGCGCTCGTGTGTGTGCGTGAGCGTTTAGTTATAACTCCGTATTATGAATGTGAATATATGTTACAGAAATAAGCTTACTGCAGTGCTTACCATGGTGGTTATATTAATAGTGAAGAAGTTAAATTATGTAACATTAATGTATACTATATACACCATAATGACATATATGTTGGTACGTTATGAGAGTTTCACGACTACTTAGACAACAGTCTCCAATTACTGACCCCTAAATCATTATTTGTAATAACTTCTTCAATATTCAATATATTTATTTGAAATTATCTAATTATTATGGCAATAAATAATTGTATTATTTTAAATTTTGGATATAATTATATTCACAAGAATAAACAGGTGGGTCGGTAATAGGATAAATGTGCGACGCACAATATGCGCAATACAGATCTAATTCTCCCTACAACCCCCTAGTTGACGAGTCGTATATATAATTCAGTATTATAATAAGTCTTATTATAATATCAAATAAAAATAGCAGATATGAATAGATTTTATGAATTCTAAAACGCACGTAATTTATTTATTATTGAATTTATATTTTAATATTAATATTAAATTTATATTAAAATATTAAACCTTATATTTATTATATTAAAATAATTTATATTTGTATTTAGTATATATGTATTAATAAATATATATATATATATATCATCGACTGAAATCATGAATTCTTATATCAATGATAACAAATAACTTATGACAAATTTTAAAGTAAAACATAGATATATTTTGATTGGATATTATAAATCACGTGGGGTCGGTATTAAATTAGAGGGCCAGTAATAGGACAATAATATGGGTTTCTATAATTAAAATATCTTGGTTAATGGTTATTACAATTAAATTATATTTATAATTTTTATAACCATGTAATTGTTCTAAAATATTATGCAAAGAATTACGTTTTCTTATAATTAATAAAGTATTTACAATGATTTAAAAAAGTAAGTATTCAAATATTTAAAAAGTAAAACCAATATATTATATTTTATCAAATAAAAATTATAGGATTGCATATTTAAAAAAAAAATACTTATTCATATTTTCTATTAAAGTACTAATAGTTTATATATATATCATGTTTTGACATATATTATAGTTACTGAGATACGAAAGGGGTCTGTGTTTAGAGTGGTCGGTAATTGAAGACTTTCCCCAATATCTGTTTCAAGATTTTCTCAGAAATTATTGATTTATTTTATTACAATTTAATAAATCTATAACCAATTATTTAATTTGATTATAAATTAAAGAAATAATGATACAATTATATATTGATTTTTCTGTAAAACAATGGAATAATTGTATACAATGGAATTTGAAAATGATTAAAAGCGATCTAAATATGTCTACGAATATTATTATCAATTATTTTAGGTTATTTCAACTCGCGTCATAAAATACTGTCAGATCTTCACATGTTAGTGACTTAAATATTATTCATATAATTTTATTAAATATGTATAACTTTATATTAAAATTATACATTATCAAAATAAACGGTATTGTTGGAATTGTGTTGTATTAAACTGGGTTTTTATTCAATTTTTATTCAATTATATATCTATTTCATGTAGCGCTGTAATATATTTTTTATAAATAATTAATTTATTAATATTTTATTCCGAAAGCCAATTTCTCCTTCCCGTTAAATGTTGACTTGCAGAAGAAATAGTCTTTCAGAAGGAACATGTTTGTATTGAGAAGAGATATTTCCTAGCCAACACAAATCTATTTTCTTCTCCGTAATATTCCCCGAAGTCATATTCATAAATATCGATTATACCTGATTGTTAATAACTTAGTAACCTATATTTGAAGGATGGTTACATGTTAACCATATCTAATTAATATCGTTCAGGTTCCATATGAAAATGTACTCTTAGTGATCAATAAAATTACTAGAAAAAAAGTTTAAATATATCATATAATAACATTTATTTGTGGCTAGAATTGAATCCGTAAACATATTTAATATTTGGAACTTTCAAATTTTAAAAATATTTGGCAAATTAGTAATGTGAAATTACCAACATGAATTGACATTAATTTAAAAGATTTGAATTATTTGAAAGATTTGAAACTTATATCATTAGTTATTTTAATAAAAAGATATATTTAAATGTTATAAATTAAATGTAATATATATATATATATTATAAATTTGTTTTAAATAAATAGTTAGCTATCAAGTAGAAATGCGTAATATAGTAATATTTATAAACAAGTTATAAATATGAATTACAATAAAATCTATGATACTATTAAGAAACATAATTATGTATTCGTATGTGCGTAAGAATATTGTGAACAGTATTCTAGGGCTCGACTATAGTTATGAAGTCGAGATTTGTAATTCCGATCCGAAACTTTCATTTTCGTAAAAAAAAAGAGACCGATCCGAGCCTAGACTCTAACCAAACGAGCCCGAGACGAGTTTATAATGTAGGTAACTGAGACTGAGACTGCATCGATGTTTTATATTTAAGCATCATTTACATCATTAGTTGCGACCCATTACCCATATTTTAGAATTATCTTATATAATTGTCGATCGATCGACTCTCGTTAAACCACTGATGCCTTATAAAGTAAATTAGAGAACTGTGATTATAAGTAAAAACTTCATCTAAATTCGTGGATGGGATGAAAACAATCCACCAAAATAAACTAACAAAATAACAAAAACTTTGCGTGCACGACGGCGATGCATTATTATCCCGGTGGTGGCAGCACCTATCCTAGCTAATCACCACATTACGTAATAAACACTGTCTACGCCGCTATGACGTAATCCGATAACGCGCGGTTATTACGTCACGCTAATCAGCGGTTAGCGCACCCTGGTGTTAGCGTTCGGTAACTAAGTAACACAGTGACCGCGGTGGTATTTCGGACAGTGACCCCCGCACAGTGACCCCCGCACTAGTAGTAGACACTGCCGCAACATTACACGCTTAGTACATGGTGCGGGCGTGTGCGCGCGTGTGTTTGTATGTTAGGAAAGTTCTAGACCATATATACCATATATATATATATATATATGGTATATCTTCCTTTAATTATATTTTTACTATAAAAATAAGTATGTATTTATATATTTGTTATAGTATATATAATATTAATATTAATTAAATATTATTATCCTACATGTTTGAAATATATCGTAGCGTATAACGCATTTTAATGTATATTCATTTATTATTTAGATACAATTATATTTAGGATTTGTTTTAATCTTAGAAAAAAAAAATAAAAAAATAAATAAATAAATAATAAACAAATAAATAATAATCACAAAGATTATAGAATTATATTTTACACTCATTAATTATAATTAACTTTTATACTCGGTAATTATAATTAAAATATATCATACGATCTATAATCTTCATACCCCGGAGATATCCTCTGGGAGCCGCGCCTTAGGTAGTGTCACCTACCTACCTTCAATATAAGGTTAGCCACTATTAATCATTAACGGATACATCCTGCTGCTCTACCTTTTATACATTTAGTCAATCTGAAACGTGGTACTATCTGAAATACGACTACTGAATACAACATACAAGAACTTACAAGAACTTACAAGAACATACAAAGTGAATCTGCCAGAATACACGCGAATACTCGACGACATTCTGTTTACACGGCTCGGCATCATCTATGATCATCTGCTGTATCGGATGACCACTCTCCCTGATATAAAGATTTACACTCACAATTCGTATTACTATTATCCCGTACTATTATTTAATTCATATTATTATTACTATTAACTTATGTACATATATATTTTTTTTTTAAATTCTTAAAATTTATATATAATTTTTTTTTTTTTTTTTTTTTTTTTTTTTTTAATTTATAATATTACTATAAAATTTGTTTCTATATAGTAATTGTTATCCTTTACGAAATATATCATATAATAAGAAAACTATATTAGTAGATTGATGAGATTATACTGATTATATAGACTATAGTATGCATCTATAGATGCATACAATTATAGAATATTTAAACGTTAGATAGTCACATCATAGATATAAAATATCATAAAATGAATTACATCTGAAAACTTACATCAGAGTATTTTATAAACATATATCTTTATTTATTTATTTTTTATCTTATATATTTTTTTTCTATATTAATCTCATATTATTTATTTTTCCAATGATTATGAATGCCGATAATTCACGAAAAGATATATTTCAAAATAATTTATATAAACAAACTTTAGATAATCTCGATAATGATTTCAATTCTAGCGATAGTATTCTTTATCATCATAAAAAACAACTTTATAATAGTATAAATAATCAATGTAACTATGATAATATACCAAACCAAATACACACGAATAGTAATATATCGATCATACACTTTAACGCACGTAGTCTGGTAAAAAATGTTAATTCTATTACTAATTATTTATATTCTTTACACCATAAATTTGATATAATAGTTATAAGTGAAACATGGTTAAATGAATATAATAAAGATCTATATTTTATATTAGACTATAATAATATACATATAACCAGAAATCATAAACGTGGTGGAGGTACCTCAATATTCGTTAAAAATTCTTTTAAATATATAACTATTGATACACTCAGTACAACATTACCAAATAAATTTGATATAGTTACCATTAAATTAATAATTCCCAATTCTAAAGATATTATAATAAGTGGTATATATAAATGCCCCGAATTTGATATCATTAATTTTTCAGATGAAATATATAATTTATTTAATACACTCTATACTGATAATACAATATTTCTTTGCGGAGACTTTAACATTGATATATTAAAATTAACTTGTCCTAAAGTCTCTCATTTCATTGATATACTTATTTCATTAGGTCTACATCCAATAATAACCAAACCCTCACGCATTACTAATATAACGTCCACCTTAATTGATAACATATACACAAATTATAACCATGTACCAATATCTAATGGTTTATTATATAATGATATAAGTGACCATTTACCTATTTTTTGTATTTATAAATTATATAAATTTAACAATTCTATTAAAAAAAATAATGAATTCATATATTATATGACACAGAATAATATAAGCGAGTTTAAGCTCTATCTTCTAAATTATAATTGGTCATCTTTATACAGAATATATAATGCGCATCATGCTTTTGACTTATTCATTTCTACTTTAGAAAACTCTAAACAAAAATTCCTTTCTAAAAAAAAAATATATACAAAAAATTCTTATTTAAATAAACCTTGGCTAATAGAGGGCCTTAAAAAATGTATAATTAAAAAAAATAAACTTTACCAAAACTTAAAAAAAAAACATTCTGATTCTAATGAAACTATTTATAAAAAATATAAAAATTGTCTTTCAAAAATCATAAATAAAGCTGAACGCTATTACTATAGTCAATATTTTATTACTAACAGAAACAACCCTAAGCAGATATGGAATAAAATAAATACTATTATACATAACAACAAAAATGGTAATATAGTTCCTAATGTAATAGAAGATAATAAACGGTGTGAACAATTTAATGATTATTTTTGTAACATAGGTGAGAAGTTAGCTTCTAAATCAGAAAAAAATTGTAATACCAATAATACATCTAATTATATACATAATAATTATACAAATTCATTATTTATTACTCCCACTAATCCAATTGAAATAACTAATATTGTTGAAAAAAGTAAACCAACAAATAGTACTGATTCTCATAACTTTTCATTTAAACTAATTATTCAAATCATTTCTTCAATAAGTAATATATTATCATATTTAATTAATCTATGTATACAACAGGGTATATTTCCTAATTGTCTAAAAACTGCTAAAGTCGTATCTAAATATAAATCTGGTAATATTGATGATCCTTCTAATTATAGGCCAATTTCTCTATTATCATCTTTCTCAAAAATTTTAGAAAAAGTCTTAAAATCTAGATATATAGATTTTATGGAAAAAAATAAAATAATTAATAAATCACAATTTGGTTTTAAAAAAGGAGTTTCAACTTCCGACGCATTGACTGACCTAACCGGAACCATAGCTTCAAATAAAATGAAATATTGTGCAGCTATATCTATAGATTTAAAGAAAGCATTCGACTCCATCAGTCATGATCTATTAATAAATAAGTTAGAGAAGTATGGTTTCAGAGGAGTTGCTTTAAAATTATTAATATCTTTTCTTAATAATAGAAATCAATTTGTAATATTCAATAAGTCTAAATCAAAAATAAAGAATATTAAGTTTGGTGTCCCTCAAGGATCTGTCCTCGGTCCCCTATTATTTTTAATATTTATAAATGACATAGTCAATATTAAAACACAAGGCCATTTTGTTTTATTCGCTGATGACACTTCTATTATATTCCGTGAAAATAATATTGATTCTATGGAAAATTCCATGAATAAAACTTTAAAAAATCTTGATATATGGCTATCATTAAATAAATTGACAATTAATTTAAGCAAAACTAACTATTTAATATTTAATAATAATAAAGCAAAATTATCTATTATATTAAATAATATTGTCATTATTCAAAAAAACTCAATAAAACTCCTTGGTGTAATTATTGATTCGAACATGAATTGGAAACTACATACTAATATGGTTAAATCTAAACTTTATTATGGATTATCAATTCTAAGAAAACTAAATAATATTTTACCCATCAATATTTTAAAACTAATATATTATTCTGTATTTCATTGCCATCTTATTTATTGTACACATATATGGGGGAATAATTATGATGTAACATCAAAACAAATAAGTATAGCTCAAAATAAAGCTATAAGAATATTATATCGTCAAAAAAATAGAACTAATGTGGATAATATTTACAAAGAACAACACATTTTAACTTTTAAAGAAATAATATTCTATAATGCCTGTAAAATTATGTTTAGGATTAAAAATTATCAAATTTCAACAACAATTATAAATTTATTTAAATTACAAGACTCTACTTATAATATGCGCGATAATAACAAATTTAAAATACCTTTAGTTAATACCAATGCAAAAAAGTTTAATATAACTTATTATGGACCCATTTGCTGGAATAATCTACCGATACATATAAAATCATACAATAGGCAAACCACACTTAACCAATTTTGTTTAAAAATTAAATATTTAATATCATGTAATCTCTAATCTATATTAAAAATTCATATCTTTTATAATATTTTGTAATATATGTACATAAGTATTATTAATATGCGCACTATTATTATTTATATTATTATTATTATTATTATTATTATTATCATTTATTATTATTATTATTATTATTATTATTATTATTATTATTATTATTATTATTATTATTATTATTATTATTATTATTATTATTATTATATTATTATTATTTATTATTATTATTATTAATATGTATATTCGATATAAATATCTTGTATTACACCATTTTTATTATTACATTTTCTTATTTCATAATTATTATTATATATTAAATATTTAATATTTTTGTTATAAGGATATTCTTAATATAAGCTACGTATAGCTTCTGAATATCCTTCTGTATATTAATTAAATATTCAGTAAATAAAATATTCATTCATTCATTCATTCATATATATGGTATATATATTAATAATAATAATAATCAGAATTTAGGTATGACCATGGTAAACGAATGTATATATATATATATATATATATATATATATATATATACATATATAATTATATTAAATAAGTGTATGTTATGTGTGCAGCTAATTAAGTGATGTATACTATAGAAAGCAATGCGATGATATGTATATATCATATATACATATATAATATATGTATCTGTATACATGCATTATGTGTATAGTGTATATAATATATAGTGTGGAAATATATTGTATATAAATATATATATATTTTATTTATTATACTTTATTTGCTTTCATTTATTATAAACATGATTACTCGAGAATGGAAATTTTTTATTTATTGTATTACTTTCTTTATAATGTTCACTTTTGAAATACTTGTGCTTTTACTATTTATATAAAAATATTCCATTTGACATTTTTCAACTCTCTTTAGAATATATTATATTTGACTTTTAATTACTTTTAATTATTTTTGTTAATACTTATTCATCAATATCTATTTATTGATATGAATTACATATAACTTATATAGTGATAATAGTGATATATTTAATCTCCTATACATGTGTGTGTATATTCATGTGTTTATGCATGTATGTATGCGTGTATATGTGTATGTGCAATGCACATTGTGCATTTCTGTGTTTATATGTATTTGTATATGTATTCATATGTGCACATATATGTGCACATACATGTATGTATATACATATATATATATATATATATATATATATATATATATATATATATATATATATATATGTGTATGGGTGTGTATGTGTACGTGTGTATATGTGTATATGTATGTATATGTATGTGCATGTGTATGAGTATGTGTATGTGTATGTGTATATATATTTATATATATATATATTTATGTATATGAAAATAATATATTGGTATGAAATTATAGTTATTTTGTTGAATCACTCATTCTTTTATTTAAATTATATTTTTCAAATGTGGTTACATCTTTTTAATTATTTTATAGTTTTGTATAAGTTTATCAATTTGCCTATTATTTGTATTATATATTTGTATTATTATTTTCCATTCTCGAATAATTAACCGGGTAGAACTAGATAAGCTTAGCTTTTTTTCTACCCAGTAGTTCGCTACACCTTCTGAGTTATATATATATATATTGATAAAACAAAAGTGCTACCTTATAAAGATGCAAATATTATTAATAGTATATCAATTAATTCAACTGAAATATGCTTAGTATCAAGTTATACTTTTCTTAGAGTTATTTTAGATAATAATTTAAATTTTAAAGAACACATAAGAAAAATAAAATTGAAATTATCACATGTTATATATATATATTAAGAAATCTGAGCTATTTACCAATATATATTTTAAAGCTTCTTTACAATTCTTTGTTTTTGCCTCATATCATGTATTGTTTAGAAATTTGGGGAAATAATTTTAATAATAACCTTTAATGTACAAAAAAAAGCTGTTCGAATTGTAAATAAAAATATCTTTAAAATTGTCAATAATATTTGTATTTTGACTAATACTAACAATTTATTTGTATGTTCTAATATATTGAAATTTAAAGATTTAATAACTTATAAAAATATTTTATTTATGCACAATATACATTTAAAGAAATGCCCAAGCAGAATATCATTATTATTTCCAATATATAACAATGTATAAAAAATACTTTTCATAATTTCAAATTACCTTATATAAAATCAAGCCGTCATTATAAATCATTATCATTTAAAGGCCCTAAATCATGGAATAATGTATGTCTAAATAAATTATTATTCACAAAAATGTATATAAAAATTTTTTTTTAAATATTAAAAAAACATCTTTTATCAAAATATGAAAATCAATTAAACAATTGATTATCTAATTTTATTTTTGTTTAGTAGTAGTAGTAGTAGTAGTAGTAATAGTATTTATTTATACACAAAGATTAATATAATATTCTACAATGTGTTTTACTGTTTGTCGAACAGTTTACAGGTGTGGGTTCCGTGATTTAACGATCATCCGTAAAAATAATATAATAAAATAAAATAACATTCTTAAATATAATAATATAATAATAATATAATAACACGATTACATTTCAAAGAGGGTTAGATATGTGGTATTTTAGTGGGGAACGTTTAAATAGCTCCTTGAGTTTATATTTGAAAGTGGTGATTGATATATCTTCTTTGCGTATGGATTGGGGAAGTTTATTCCAGAGAGTTGCACCTCTCCAGCTAAATCGTTTGTTACCGTACTTTCGTAGTCGTGTAGTCGGTATGTCAAGTATATATGTTTGTCTCAGTTGTCTGTTAGTGGTTTGTTTGTGAAGTAAAGTATGTAAATTATGAGGTTGAGTTGTTTTTGTAGTTTTGTAAAGTATAGTTAGTAGTTTAATGTTGATGTTGTCAATTGTAGGTAGCCAGTTTAGTGATTTCCGTAAGTTCGTAATGCTAGTAGTGTAATCTGTGTTTTTTAGATTAAAAATAATTCTAGTAGTTCTATTTACTAATCGGTCAATATTTTTAGTAACTGTTTTGTTTTCTCCGGCTAGTAAAGAGTTACAGTATAGAAATCTAGACATTATCAGTGAATTTGATAGAATTATAGCTGTATGTTTGGTTAAGTATGGTCTTAGTTTTTTTAAATTATATATATGAAAGGAAGAAGTTTGTTTCATTTTACTGATATGTTTAGTAAAATCATGTTTGTTAGTAAAGTGGAAACCTAAGTATTTTGTATTTTCAGTCGGTATTATATTTATGTTATTTATATTTATTAGTGGAACTGTAGTATTGATCGTGGAATTGGTTATAAAGTTGATTAGTTCAGTTTTTGTTGGATTTAGTAACAAATTATTTTTTGTAAGCCAAATTTGCAGTGAGGTTAAACATGATTG
This sequence comes from Osedax fenrisi, assembly GCA_964019155.1. Classification (NCBI taxonomy): domain Eukaryota; kingdom Metazoa; phylum Annelida; class Polychaeta; order Sabellida; family Siboglinidae; genus Osedax; species Osedax fenrisi. The sequence continues at coordinate 113,725,380 of OZ025239.1, forward strand.
TAAGTTAATTGAGTGAATGAATTGGGCGTGTAATTCTATGTCGTCAGCGTAAAGATTATAGTTCACGTGTGGGAAGTTAGTCAGTAGTTTGTTGAGTGGAAGTAAATAAATGGAAAATAGTATGAGAGAAAGAGTGGAACCTTGTGGGACTCCATATTTAATAGCATAAGGTTGTGACAATGTTTCGTTTATTTTAATAGAAAAACTCCGACCCCGGATAAAATTTGAAAACCATTTGATAGGTACCTTCCCTATACCGATAGATCTAAGTCTTTCTATTAAAATGTCAAAGTCGATAGTGTCAAAAGCGGCAGATAAGTCCAGTAGTATCAGGTAAGTAGTATATAGGTAGTATATGGTTGAATATATTTTAATAATTATTAACATAAATAATATAAAAATGATTAATTATAAAAAAAAATAATTAATTAAGATATTTATCACAAATTATCACTAAATTTACAATTTATATAAATTTACATATATTATATATATAGAATAATTAATCATACTGTTCATTTATATATTATATATAATATTGTGAAAATTTGAAGAAAAAATATTCAATATTGAATAAGAAGAGACATTAATTGGAGATATACAAAATGCAAAATAATTATTCTGAGTAAATCAAGTTTCAAATATAATATATGAATATAAACAATATGATTATATAGGTACAAATAATATAATATAAACAAAATGAATAATGTAATGAACATAATTTAAACACCATTTTAAAGATAATATTTTGTATAAGTTACATATAATATAAAAAAAAAAGTTTAAATAATTTTTTTTACATAATTTGAAGGGTAGCCCGTTAAGAGCTATCATTTTACTATTTTTTACCCTCGATTTATCTCTATCATTGAATATAAATTAATTTTAATATGAAGAAAGCATAAAAAAAATTTGGGCCCTCAGGGTCAATTATCTTGGAAGCGCCAGATCCTAGAAGTTTAACATGGGTAGATAGGAAAATTAACATGTAAAATAATAAAAATAGTAAACATGAAGTTTGATAAATATCTATTAACATTAACAAAAAAATGAGTTATGCATATATTGATGAAATCGTATTTATAATATAAAAATATTATTGAAATATTTAAAAAAATTTTTGTTCTAGGTATTTCCGGCATTTTTTTTTTTTTCATTTAATTTTTTTTTTTTTTTTAAACATATTTTTTGTTCTACTCGAAAATAATTTGTTGGTTAAACTATAATATATATACATATATATATATTTTCGATAAATTAGCATACATATTTAATGGAAAAAATATATTGCATGTATTTATTTAGTAAGTTTGTTAAAATTTAAAAAAAAAGCATATTTTTTGTAAAATGCAAATATTTCAAAAAAATTTAATTTTTTTTCCTTTTTCTCAATATTTTATAAATAAGCAATAGTATATGGACCTATATCTAAAAATTTTTTTAAATCCATAATATATTTAAAATTTTATTACTGTTACAAATTGGAGAAAATATCAAATAATTTTTTTTTAATTATCTACATTTATATAATATATGATATATAATAAAGAAGTTAATTATTTTTATCATATTTTATTAGATAATTTATTATATAGTAACATATATAGAATATAAATATAATTTCATTAGGATTCTATTTCCGTATAAAATCCTGTTTAGATCTGAATGAAGGCATCAATTTTCGTTCGAGCAAAGTTATGTTGATCCTACTATCACGTTCTTCTGGGTTGGAAATCGATAATGCTGTTTGTGATACTAGACGAATATGGCGTTCAACCGCCTGCGTATGGCATGGATATGCATCAAATTTAAATATAGGTACATTTTCAATTGTCAGTGTAGATAGATAGTTTGACTGGTAATCAATAGTCAATATTGATTCCAGCCAATATTTATTGTCAATAAGTTGATAGTAATCATCAGCTTTAAAATTGACCTTTGGGACAATACATTTTCGGTTATCGCCAGAGGTAACACTACGCACTTCGAGAATGCGATTTACGGCCATTATTCGTATGTTTGGCCTCGGATCAGTTAGCATTGAACATAATAAATTTTCACTGTGTAAACAAAAGGCATTTCTTTGAATAATTGTATGGGATGCTGTAGTTATAATTTCATCATCTAATTCATTTATATAGAGTATCATATTAAATATATGTTTAGGAGCGTCAGTAAATAGTGGGCTTGACTTTATCGAAAACCAACTTCTTGCATATACATTTATTACAAAGGTTACGATTTTAACTAAATCAACTGATGGATCCGAGGTTGCAACATAATGACGGAGAATACGGTTTGCTGTAGTGAGCCATCTAGCATAACCTAATTTACCTGGCGACCGATTCGATAGACTTGGTGATACATAGTTGTTATGTATAGCTAGTATTATATCTCGTAAATAACGTTGATCACTGCTTATGTCATCTATATTATTTAGAATTGTAACAAATTCACTGGAAATATTAATAGATTTAAAAGATGCTATTTCTATAGATCTACAATCTTCTAATGACTTTCCAATCGGACCTTGATATAGATTTGGACCTTTTGTTACTCCGTCGATTAATGAAAAAATCTTTCGTAATGGCAATTCATTTAGATGAAGAAGACATATCTGAAAACAATACAATTAGAATATATACAAAAAAAAGTAATTACGAACATTCCAATGTAGTTTTTTTCCTAGATGACGTTCCAATCTGGTAATAATACCGTTATTATTCCCAGTATTCGTACTGGTACCATCCGATCCGACAACTTTTACCATCTTCAACTCCTCGGGAGAAATAGCGTTGATTATAGATTCGGTTACGTGTTCCGCCTTACCACTCTCAGGGATAGTGTGTCCAACATATTCGCTACCTGGTTCATTAAGAATTGTCACATGTTCCTCGACCTTCATGAATCCATTACTTTGGAGCGTTTTATCTTTCTTACCATCAAAATATATTGCTGAAAGATTAGTCTTTGATGGTCTATTTTCTCTTCTACAACGTTTTTTTTGTCTCCTGATTGTCGAAGAATCAATTACCATACTGTAGTCATTGTCCGTGATTTGTTGTGTATCAACCAAATAGCCACTGAGACAGGCTGCCAAATGGGTATCCTTCACGTTATACCGCTCAGCCATTTTGATCATAATTGGATAATAAGGATGATGTATCCTAAAATGATTCATTTAATTAATTAAATTGAATGATATATATATATATATATGTATATATATATATTATATAAAAGAGTATAACTTTAATTATATATGTATATTTAGGGTTAATCGTTAAATCATTAGATATCATCATATACAAAATACGATTCGATGTTATAATACATATTTGTTATTCGACAAAAAATTGTCATCGGGGCAATGTCAGGCTACCTTATATACATATAAGTAATATATAATAAACAATAATATAATATATATAATATTATATATAAGTCGTATAATATTCTTAAATAAGTTATAAATTATTACTAAATAAGTCGTATAAAATTACTAAATAAATCATATAAGATTACTAAATAAGTCGTATAATATTCTTAAATAAGTTGTAAAATATTACTAAATAAGTCGTATAAAATTACTAAATAAATCATATAAAATTACTAAATAAGTCGTATAATATTCTTA
>OZ025239.1:113734019-113736519 GCA_964019155.1 Osedax fenrisi
GAATGCTGTTGTTTATAATAGGGATGCATTAAATATTCCTTTATTTTCGGCCATTATTAAACAAATTGACAGTAGTAATCTAAATACTAACTACATTAAGGATTTATTAAAAATATTAAACATTGATTTAAATACCATTTCTAAAGTACACTTTAATAATAAAGTATGTATAATTAAGTTCACTACTGTGTTTGCAAAATCAGAATTTTTAAATCTTAACTCGACTATTAAAACTTTAGATAATAAATTTAATAAATTATTTATTCATGACAATTTATCCGCTGATGTTAGAAGAAATGGTAATATATTTTATCATGCTATTAAATCTAAGCTAATTTTAAACTATAAATGTACATTAAATTTAAAAACTAATACTTATGAACTAAGACCATATAATGATACAAATAAACTTGATTGGAACTGTTCTCCATATTTACCGTCCATAAATGAATTGAACACATGGAGTAAATCATACGATACATATATCACATCAATCAAAAATAAATCAAATAATAAATCTAATTGACTATCGGTATGTAGCAATGAAAACATTACTTCCCTCATTAATTGTCGGTCACTAGTTGCTAATATTGATATCATCACACAATATATAATAGAATCTAAATCATCAATAATCGCACTCACAGAAACTTGGCTCCATATATTAGATGATGTTACTCCTTCTTATTTTGAACCATTACATTTTAATTGTATACATAGTCCTAGATGTGATGGTAGAAACGGTGGTGGTGTTGCTTTACTTTTAAATAATAACTATACTATACTTTCTCAAATTCGAATTAATATGACTCTATGTGATGTACTTCTTGTAAAATTTAAAACATCCCAATCTCAAATAATAACTGTTCTCACTATATATAGACCTCCAAATAATAACCATATAATATTTTTTAAAGAATTTTCGGATCTAATACATCACCACATTAGCCCTTTCCTTATAATTCTTGGTGACTTTAATTTTCATTTTAATTCTACATCATATCCCCATAATAAATTCAAAGATATCTGTAATGAATTATGTTTATCTCAACATGTTACTGAAACTACACATATTTCTGGAAATGTACTCGATCTTATTTTTACTCATAATAATTCTATTCTATTAGCTAAACAACCAACTAATTCTACACTATTAACTGATCATTATGCTATTAAATGTACATTAAATATAAAAAAATATATAAGTTCTAAATTATTATCCTATAGACATTTACGTAATATAGACTTAACTAAATTTTCTCTTGATATTCTATCTAATCTTGACATAAATAATGTTACTATAACTGCACTTAATAATACACTTTCTAATCTTCTAGACACATATGCACCACTTAATAACCGAACAATTAAAATATACTCTATAACACCATGGTTTAATCATATATGTCATACTTATAAAAAAAATACTAACATATTAAACAAAATATATAATAAAAATAAAAATACAATTAATCATGATAATTTCTTATTTGCTAGATCTCAATACCGTAAACAAATGAAATCTCAAAAAACAATGTACTATAATAATAAAATTAATTTATATAAAAATGATTCTAAAAAACTTTTTAAACTTACTAATCAATTAATGGGAAGGAACAAAAGAAAAACTTTTCCTCCTCAAAAAAATAATCTACTAGTTAATAAATTCTCAAATTTCTTTGATAATAAAATTTCCAACATATGTGATAATATCTCGAAAAGTAAATCTGTAAATAAATCTATCAATATAAATTGTTTTGATACATGTTCATTTCCCAATAATAATTTTAATAATTTCATAACTCCAACACATACTGAAATATATAATTTGATAATTACCGCCAAATGTACTTCACCAAATGATCCATTACCTCTCTCTATTACTAAAAAAATTATTAACACTTTAACACCTCTATATCATAAAATTATTAATATTTCACTAACTACTGGCATTATACCACCTGAATTAACACATGCTATAATAACTCCCATTTTAAAAAATGCATCTTTAGATGATTCTATTTTATCTAATTATCGACCTCTATCTCAATTACCATTACTCTCAAAGATTCTAGAAAAAGTTATCTATAAACAGCTCATATCTTATCTTGACTATAATGATTTATTTGATAATTACCAGAGTGCATACCGTAAACATCATAGTACTGAAACTTCCATTATTGCACTTACTGATAGCCTTCACCATTCACTTGACAACCACAAATCTTTGCAATTATTATTTATTGATATGACTGCTGCATTTGATACCATTGACTTTACTATATTACTATCTAGACTTTCCAATATTGGTATTACTGGAACTGCTTTCAATTGGTTTAAATCTTTCATTACTACTAGAACATACTCTGTTAAAATTAATTCTTCATTTTCTCAACCCTATCCACTAAATTTCGGTGTCCCACAAGGTTCTGTCCTTTCTCCAATTCTATTTTCTATATATCTACGACCTTTATCAAAATTACTCCAATCATATACTTTA
>OZ025239.1:113741519-113896519 GCA_964019155.1 Osedax fenrisi
TGCGTTACACTGATTATGTGACTATAGGTCGCACCATTAACATAGGTCTTACAATAATGTTTAGAAGTGATCTTATATACTTGTGTATATATAAATGATCGGCTCTCGTTAAAACCATGGATGCCTTAACATGAGAGAGGCTTTGAATGGACATTAGAGCCATATATGGTTATAAGTGAAAACTTCATCTAAGTTCCTAGAAGGACTACACCAAAATAAAATAACAATATATATATATGTGTGTGTGTGTTTATATTTATATATATATATATATATATATATATATATATAATACGGTAATATATAAGTTTACTTACCTCCCATGCACATGTATCCATATCTGTCGGGACATTTAGCTCCTGTTAATAATTGTGTTGTAATGAGGTTAATTATGAAAGATAAAACTCATTATTATCGAGTATATATATATATATATATATATATTATATATACATTATATGATTATTATGTATAATATATAATATGTATATTTAAAATATCTATAAATTATAACTATAATTTATATTTATTATGTTGAAAGAATTTTTTTCAAAATATGTGCATCTACCTTATAAAGTTACTTTGTATCTATATATATATATTCTATCGATTACCAACAGTAATGGTATTTTTGTTATACGGTGCTTAATTATTATCGAAATAACTGAACATATTCGACACTTAATAAAGATAAGTATGATGATTCCCTGTAGACCCTTACGATACACTGTAGGATGGGTGAGCGTGACGCTAAAAGTGTTTAGTTCTGATTTATTAATAATAAAAATACTTTATATATATTGTTTATTATATGGTTTTACAATAAATACAAAATTATTATTATATATATATATATATATATATATATATATATATTACAATCAATTGAAATGAATATAATAATGTTTCCTAAGTAATACGCATGTCAACGTTTACGTACATTGTTGTTATTACTGTTATTACGTAACAAATATTGTTAACTATTGCGTAATCGATCCGATCGGCGAAACAAAACGTCAAAGTAATCACGTCATAGATGATGTAATCTATCTAGAGATGACGCATATCACCGGTAATGGGTACGTGTGCGCCTATGAGTGCGATCACACACACGCGCGCACACACGCGCACCTCAACTGTATTCACATCAATAAAGCTATAACCCGCGGGGAGCTCACCGCTATAACTAATATGTGTTATATTGCGTGTAATTGATTGGAGGATAGTTATGGTCTCATTTAGTATAGGAGAGAAAGGCAATATGTACACATGTTTAATTTATATTAAGTTTGAATAAATCACAAACTACTTGGACTAGATGCTAAGATTATTTTGTCTACATAATCTATATATATATATATATATATATATATATAAGTTTTGTAGGTTCCAAATTTTCAAATATAATAGTATTATATTATGTCATTAATTTATATAAATTTCCATTTTTTTTGTATTTGTCTTATGAAAATTGAAATATATATTTGGCAGACATATTTATAAAATATATATTCAAAAAGTAGAACTAACAAAATTCTTATTTATAAATTAAGAATTATATACAAAAATAAAAATATATGTTCAATATTGAAAGAGAAATACAACTTAATATACATGTACAAGTATAAATATTATTATTAAGAGAAAATGTAATCTAAAGTTTATCAATATAATTTTATATAATTCGATATATATGTCACAGGTAAATGAGCACACACATACACATGGTGAATGTACTGTACACACACACATACTGTTTACTATTGTGAATACACTTGGTTACATATATATAGAAGTGAAATGATATATTTATAAATTTAAAATTTTTACATAAAAAGGATGAATATATAGGAAGTTTATATATGAATTTATATATACCTTTGATACTATAATAATAATATAATATATTATTAAAACTCGGTATAATTTAGTTTTCATATATAAAAATAGGTAAAGTATTGAGTAAATTATTGATATAAATAAATATAGTTATAAAAGTTATTAGAAATTAGTGAATACAAATGAATACATAAAAGGAATGGCTTCACAATACCTTCATAAAATATCTTTTTCTGATATTTATAACTTATATTTTTTAATGAATTTTTCACATCTTTAAATAACATATAAATTAATTAAATGAACTATAATAATTAAATTGATAAAAATGTATAGAAACCATGTGACCCTGAAACCTTAAATACATTAATTAGCGAATTCACGTGCGTGTACTCTAATGTTCGTGCGTATAAGATTAGCGAATATTGCATTAGCCTCGTTCTAACATTTGTATCCGAACTAATTAATTCTCAATATAATCTATAATACACATTATTATATGATCAACTAAAATTGTTATTAAATTATATATATATATATATATATATATATATATATATATATATTAATTCCCACCCCACCAATGTATCCTTATAAGTCTATACTCTCTCCTTCTCGACTTATATGTCTAAGTTTAATAAGGTTTTTTGTATAAGGTTTCCAAAACGATAACTTATCATATTTTTATAATTCTACAACATTATATCGCCCTATCTACGTTTATCCTTATTAACTATTCACTTATTTCTTGTTTAGAATATTCCTATTATATTTTCTATCATCCCCTACTTCGTCAGTTTCTCGTCTAATAGAATAATTCATTGTTATATTCGTCTAGTGCTAACACTGTTACATTTAATATAGCGTATAGTTACCTGCGCGTATAGTGACCTACGCGTATAGTGACCGTCACTCTACTCGCTCTTAATAAACTCTGTATCAAACTGGTTACCCTTTCACCCGTTCTCTCTATGCGGGTTACTCCCCTCAGTCCATACATGTATTCTTTGAGGAATGTATTCTCTATTGTATTCTCCATCCCTGTATTGCTCTATTTCATCTCACCGATAAGTGTTACTCCCCGTGTTTACCCCGTGTGTTTACCCCGTGTGTTTACCCCGTGTTTACCCCGTGTTTACCCCATGTTTACCCCGTGTTTACCCCGTGTTTACCATGTGTTTACCCCGTGTTTACCCCGTGTTTACCCCAGGCTTACCCCGTGTTTACCCCAGGCTTACCCCGTGTTTACCCCAGGCTTACCCCGTGTTTACCCCGTGTTTACCCCGTGTTTACCCCGTGTTTACCCCATGCTTATCCCGTTATTACAGTCTGCTACCATGCGTAATCACTTCATTCAAACTCGGGCTTAACCTTTGTATTCTTACCTCCATCTTCTCTAGAAATACTTTTCATACATTGTCCCACTATCATTAAATTCCCTTCGAGTATACATCCGCTCCACCCCTCGTAGCCTTCCTTCACTACCGAGCTTAAGTCCTACAGTACATCCGCTACCTACATTTATATCTGTTAGCCCCTTCTTCGGTTATTTTCATTGGTGTTTTTTGTACTGTACTATCGTCGGTTATATTTTGTATTATTTTTCTTGTTTTTTTTTATATTATTATTTTATTTATTGTTCATTTTCATATACTGCGAGGAGTATTTGTTATTGTGTCTGATACACTTATTATAAGTGACTCATATCATCATCATCATCATATATATATATATATATTTATAGTATTTCACCTATAGGTAGGGGCGCTGCAACAGGGGGTGGGGGGATATGTACCCCCTACTTTTACCACACAATTTATTTTGATTGGTTGGTCCCACCTATATACAAAAACGTTCCAGCGCCCCTGCCAATAGGTGATATATATATATATATATATATATATATATATATATATATATATATATATATTAACCTATATAGTGTTTACAAATCGTGTAAGAATATTGATTACGTGATTTCTATCACGTGATCTCCTCAACGTATGTAAGTATTACGTCGTTGTTGATACACAGTTACGTAATTACTTAGTCACGTGTTCATTGTGGTTGTACAATTATTACAGTTAATTAGACGTATACGTCTATTATATATATATAATTTATCCACGGTTTTGCATGAATTAACGAAGCGAATTAAAATTGAATAACACGTGGCCTCATTAAATATACATAAGTGTTACTATTGGATATATATGATATACGTATACATATATATATATATATATATATATATATATATATATATATTTATATATATATACGCATATATATACGCATATAACTGTTAAAGTTGAGTGAAAGCGTTCGATTAATTTTTTTTCAAATATTATTTTACAATATTAAATGATAAGTAATTATCTTTAAAATAATCATATTACTTAATAATGCGTATTGTATGCTGTAAAGGAGTATGTTTATAAAGCATAAATAAGACACTTATACTTACTATTAAACCACATGTTATACATCATTTTAAAAGTAATGAATTATATTTTAATATTTAAAGGTAACATAATGGTTGAAATGGAATGTACGCTTACACCATAACCCACCCTTACCATTAGGGGCAAATAAAGGGGTTAGTAGGGGCAAATATATCGCTTAAGTGGTAAAGAAAGCCAGACACGACGTTTAACATCGCCGTCACACCGGATACACATACAACCACGTGGTCTGAATACTCGACCACGTGATCACGTGATTAGCGACTAGGTGGCGCCACGCTCGGTAGGTATATTACGCGCATGCGTGGTACCGGAATCGATAGAAGCGTTATCCCCGTATGGGTTAAGCTGCATTAGACTACGATATATACCCAGGTCTATAGGCCACGTCTACACTGTTAACAATGATGGTTTTATAGACTGATCTTTACTGCAGAAAACCATCGAAAGGATATTTAAGAAAACATATTTATTTAAAACCATATATATGGTATTCTGTGAAACCGACTGTATAAAAACCTCAACATGGTATTCTTAATTTCTACTGTGGAAAACCCTCTAAATGGTATTCTTAATTTCTACTGTGGAAAACCATCTAAATGGTATTCTTAATTTCTACTGTGGAAAACACTCTAAATGGTATTCTTAATTTCTACTGTGGAAAACCATCTAAATGGTATTCTTAATTTCTACTGTGGAAAACCATCTAAATGGTATTCTTAATATCTACTGTGGAAAACCATCTAAATGGTCTATTATAATCACAACTTAAATACCCTTTATTTTACTGCAGAAAACCATTTACTTATTACAGTGTATAGACCTATGTTTGTAAAGTATGCGAGGTATCTATTGTATCGGTGTACCTATAGGTATCACTTTGTTTACATTGTAATGACCGAGGTATAATGTGTTTATAATTTAATTAATATTGTAGATTATATATATATTAGAAGGAATCGTCGTTTCATCGTATATATTTATATATATATATATATACATATATATATTTATGGTAAATATTTAAGGCATTTCATTAACATATATTGTTATATTTAGTGTATTTTGGTAGAGTCCTTTCATCCCATCCAGGAACTTGAATGAATTTTTCACTTATAACCATATTTCTCTAAATTAGAGACTATAATGTCCCTTCGAAGCCGCTCTCTCGTGTAAGGTATCCATGGTTATAACGAGAGCCGACAATGTATGTATACACAATTATATAAGATCACCCCGTATCCTGCTACATATAGGTATATACTATCTATGTAACATGTATGTATATGTCGCCTTACCATCCGACCTACTCAGGCAGTTACTGATTTAATATATATATATATATATATATATATATATATTGTATATTATATATCTATTAAATGGGGTTTGGCGTAGCCCGTATTTCTATTGAATTATTTACCAATGATAACATTTATTGATCTAAATAAAATAATATGTTACTCAATATTATTATGTTAACATCCATATTTAATTGTTATCAGTTATCTCAATTTTGTGTACAATTTTAAACTATAATAACAATGAAAAAGTGATAAAGGTTACCGGTTATAATGGTGGCTGGTTTCTCCTATATATATAGCTAACGCTATATATAATTAAATAATGTAATTATATAAATACAAATTTAAAATAATTTAATTTTTCTAATATTAGTTAAAATAAAAGACATTTATATATCTAAATAAAATAAAATATCGAAGATATGCATTATTCAAATTTAATGAATTAATTTATATATATATATTTATACAATCATATTATTAAAAGAATTATAAACAGAATATTTAAAATTTAAACTATAGTCAACGAATAGACAAAGTGCTATTTGTTTAACGAGCTTTCAAATCTAAAGTAATTTTGTAAATCAGTGATGTCTAACGAATAATTCTATATTTGTTAGAAGATATAGTATCAATATGGATGTTGCAATAATATTGTAGTTATTGTTGTTGTTGTTGTTGACCCTTAAGGGGGCGCTATACAATGCGCGATACCATTGATTTTTTCGAAAAAAAATTGAATTTCAAATTTTGTATTAATGTAAAATTGTAATACTTCACATATTATCTTTTATGTGGTATTTAAATTATGTTCATTACACTATTAATTTTTGTCATATTATATTATTTGTACCTGTATATTCATATTGTTTATATTCATATATTATATTTGAAACTTGATTTACTCAGAATAATTATTTGTGACCAATCATGCTGACACAACTGGTATTAACTTTTGTACAATTGAATATTTTTTCTTAATTTGTTCAATATAACTAGATAAAACATGTAAGATTAAAGTTATTTGTCAAAATTAAAAAATATTTATATACAAAATTTTAATTAGCAATTTAGTTGAAAAATTAACATTTTTTATTAAATATTTCAATTATTTTTTTTAGAAACGTATAACATAAAGATGTGTAAACATCTCTAAATTTCAACATATAATATAAAAATATGGAATATTATTAATAGATTAAAAAAAAAAAAAAAAAAAGTGAATATTTGTTGAGTTAAAGATTTATAAAAATAGCATTTAAATAACATGTAAACCAAACGATGGTATCGCGTCCTATTAAGCTCTCTACCTCGTCTGTCTATACTGTCTATAGACTCTATAGCGAATACAAAATGTGAACTCAACCGTGACACTCCTCGGGGGTGTTTTATATGCTCGGCTTTACTCGTCATATACATATATATATATATATATATATATATATATATAAACAAACTATCTTTACTTTATACAATGATATATACTACTATAGTATACTAGTAATTAACGCTATTTAAAATGCATAAAGAATAATTAAATATGTATTTACAAATATACTTAACAATTAAAATCTTTATTTTGTTGTCTTAATGTAACACATTTTCAGATATATATATAAATATAATATGATAATTTTATTATCTAAGAATAATAATATTACATAATAATAATGATTTTAACTAACCTGACACGCATTCACTAATAATGAAAATAAAAGTTACGATTAGAATCGTTTGCGTCATGCCTCTATTCTATTGTTCTATTGTTCTATTGTTCTATTGTTCTACTTGCGGAGAATTCGGCAACGGGGATGCTTTGCAGTGCACGACGTGGTTGTGACAACTTGTACTATGGTCTGGATCTATTTGCCGAGTAGCGCACCAACATAGAAGTTACTACGCGAATCAATGGCGGTCGGGATTGTTTTCGACGACGGTGATGCTGCTAAACTTCTGAAAGCATCGATTACCTAGTAACGAGTGTGTGTGTGTGTGTGTTCGCGTGTACGGTGGTATGCGTATAGGTACGTGTGCACTGATGCTGGTGTCGAGACTGGTGTTTGCGTCGCTTCTACTCCCGAGTAATCACGTGTTCGCTATCCGATCGTTCCTAAGTATGTGATGCTCGCTAGTCGTACGGAACGGAAGTGCGGTCGTCACGTGACGACCGGCGTATCACGTGACTACCGCGGGTAAAAGGTCACCGTGGTCGCCAGCACCGACATACCTATGAGAAGAAGTTCTCGAGTTATAACTATTACAGCATATATTCCTATTATGACGGTCGTCACTGTGAACTATAACTGTATACATACACACACATACATACGCACGCACACACATACACACACATACACATACACACATACACATACACATACACACATACATACACATACACACATACATACACACACACATACATGCTCACACACGAACATATATATATATATATGAAAGAAAAATAAATAAAAAACAACAATTTTCAATAAATATATTAAAACAAAAATCCATTCTCGTTGTACATATATTCAACTTTTACTATAAATGAACACAACAAAGTAAAATTGATAAATAAGATGAATATCATATATTTACGGCCAAACCAATGAAAATATGTTCTCAACGAAAAATTGACTCTAGTCAATAATATAAAATAATCAATTGATGACGTAATGAATACGTAATTAACACAATCATATATATTAATAGATATTAATAAACATGCACTAATGATTCAAACCCAATAAAAAACTTGAACGTATTAATTCAATATAGCGTCAACAGATCCCATATATGGGATATATTATATATAATATATACATTACCTAAAGAACTTAATATAATAATCAAAAATAATCAATTTAAAGCCTCACCAGATACTGGTAAACGGTAATTATCTTTAAAATGAGTATAGTATACTTAGTATACCTAGTATACCTATTCGAATAAAAGTAACTTCGAGTGCCTAACATATGTTTTCATATATACGTTATACATATAGGCACGTCAACATATCGATATGTTGATATGATCGAGAATATGATCGAGATATGATCGATATGCCGATTGGCAAAGATTTTGCGAAGCTATTCCTTAGATAAATCTTTGATATCGGTATGGCCATAGACATCTAGGGGACGAAGCCATATATAAGTATATACATATTCATATATACATATTCATATATATATATATATATATATATATATATATATATATATATATATATATATATATATATACGTATACATATATAACGTATTTGGATGTGGCAAATACAACTTTAGCGGCTTATATGTCTTAACGTTGTTGTGACTCCTTTGTTGAATATTTATCATTTAGAGTATACTATTGTATATATATATATATATATATATATATACACTTCAACGTTAATTATACATACTTATATTTTATAATATAAGATCATGATATGCATACCAAAAGTTTAGATACATTTATATTAAAAAATATGTTTTATACATGTATTTAATAAAATAATATTATACTATAAAATATAATCGCGTTCCCTGTAAGGTATTGCTAATATACTAAGCTGTTGCTTATATTATACGTTATAGTGTACACATAACTATATTATATAGTGTATACATAATTATAGTTCTATAATATATATCTCTAATGAAACGTTAAGCAATGAGTATGTAAGTTCACTAGTTACATCGCGGTATTCCACGTCGATGTTGTTATTGATCTCGGGGTGGGGTGGGGTGGGGTGGGGTGGGTGAGGTGGGGGGTTTATAATAGTAAGCTGTACGCTTAATTGTGCGCTAGTATCACTTTTTATCTCTATCGCATACATAATTAATTTCTAATCAAAGTATATATGTGTATATTATATACAGTATATATATATGTGTATATTGTATGTGTATATATATGTGTGTATGTGTGTGTGTATGTGTATGCGCGTGTGTGTGTGTGTGTGCGACACACTGTGCGTGTATGTGTATATCTTATTGTTATGTATTGATTGGTTTTTGATTAATAATGTTAAATAGCTTTCATATTTTCCATTATTACATATTATTGATACATGTTATATAATACCTACTAGTATAGTATATATGTGTGTGTAGGTGCGTGTGTGTGTGGGTGCGTGTGTGTGTGGGTGTGTGTGGGTGTGTGTGTAGGTGGGTGTGTGTGTATGTATACATGTATGCATATATGTGCTGATATATAATGTATGTCATGAATCATGAGTCATGACTCATGATTCATGAATCATGACTCATTATATAAATGTTAACGTATATACACACGTAATATACCCACGTAATATATTAGGTTGTAAATATGATTACACAAACGTGGGTTGTAAATATGATTACATAATTATATACATTTTACTATTACGTAATTTACTACGTATTCTATATAGGTATGACTAATACATATGTATGACTAATACATATGCGTGACTAATACATCATAAAGTTATTCTGGTCATATATAATTATTATGAATTATTATTTTTATTAAATATATTACTATAAAATACATACTATTACATAAATGCACTTTAATATAATATAATATATAATGTATTACTATCACTACTAGCTAGTAGTAGTATTAATACATTATTTATTATATTGTAGCCTATAGACTATAGTATCTTACTAACGTGTACTAATGTATTATAATATGTAATATATCAATTGTTATATCGTATATTTATATAGTGAATATTGTATTAGAATTTGTGTAGAATGATAAGTTGATTTTAAAAATGAAAATAAAAAAAATTATTGAGAAATAATATTAATAGCTTTATTAGGTTAGGGGAAGTCTCCAATTACCGAACCCCCTCCAAATACCGACCCCTCTTATATCATAATAACTATAATATATATCAACAAATTATATATACATTAAATGTTAGTAATTTAATTGTAAATATGTATAAGTATTTAGTTTTTCCGAATATGTAATCCTATAATTATTATTTGATAACATTTAATATTCTGTTTTTTAAATATTTTATATAATAGTAACTTTTTTAAAGCATTGTAAATACGTTATTAACATAAAACGTAATTATATGCATAATATTATAGATTAACTAAATGTTCATAAACATTATAAGTATATATCCTATAAGTATACTTATTATAGTATATTTATCTCTGATTAAAATAATCCATTTAAAAAAAAGTATATATATATATATTATATATTAACTGCCTATGTGGCTCAGTGGCTAAGGCTTCAGACACACAAGCAGTAGGACACGGTCTAGACCCTCGTCCGGACCATTAATTAATTTTATAAAATGGGTCTTAAAATATTATTTAGAAGTGATCTTATATAATTGTGTATACATAAATGATCGGCTCTTGTTAAAACCATTGATGCCTTAACATGAGAGCGGCTTCGAAGGGACATTAGAGCCATATATTGTTATAAGTGAAAACTTCATCTAAGTTCCTGGATGGGATGTAAGGACTCCTCCAAATAAAAATAACAATAACAATAACAATATATATATATATATATATATATATATATATAATTACACACCAAATATAAAATAACCTATAATAAACATAAAAGTAAAAATAAACACAATTTATGAAAATTGATTATTTTAATCATAGATAAATATACTATAATATATATGTATATATATATATATATATTTTTATAACTTTTTTCTGGATCGGCGATATCGATCCCGATCCTATATTTATTCTCTTATGCGATCCTTTTCCCGATCCCGATCCACCATTCGTTACCCGATCCTTTGCCGATCCCGATCCCGCGGTCCGGATCGGATCGCTGATAAATGATCGCGATCTTGCCCATCACTTGAAACAGGTAATTCAGTACATAGAAAGTTGTACATACACACATACACATATATGTGTATACACACCATCGATATAAATAAAACACATACACACACATATACTCAATCACACACACAAACACAAACACACATATAAGCATACACACACATACACACACAACCACAGAGGCAGAGAACGACGTCGAATGTTCCAGAACTATAGCGATAGCCGAAGAAACCTTGCAACTATTTTATTGCCACGGAATTCGTTATTAGTCTAGACGTGACGCAATATGAATTACGTAATATATTGTATGAAGTATTACGTATTACACGTATATGAGTATGTATATATAAAGTGTATAACTGTATGTATATATATATGTCATGCATATAATCTCATATAAATATGTAAAATGTATACAAAATAATATAAATATGTATGAAACTTATTTTGATTAATAGTTTTAAAATCATTTTAAAGTGATTCTTTATTGAGTTATATTCCACATAAAATCATAATATACGCATTATTCATAACAAAATATTTTAAAATGTATTAATAAATTATAAAAATAAATTAAAAATGATATCTATTTTGCGATTTTATGATATCTTTTGTTATTATTAGATTTTATGATACCCTAATTGTGTATTTTAAAACTGTTTGTAGGTAATGGTAACCTAAATGGTAACCTAAATGGTAACCTAAATGGTAACCTAAATGGTAACCTAAATGGTAACCTAAATGGTAACCTAAATGGTAACCTAAATGGTAACCTAAATGGTAACCTAAATGGTAACCTAAATGGTAACCTAAATGGTAACCTAAATGGTAACCTAAATGGTAACCTAAATAGTAACCTAAATGGTAACCTAAATGGTAACCTAAATGGTAACCTAAATGGTAACCTAAATGGTAACCTAAATGGTAACCTAAATGGTAACCTAAATGGTAACCTAAATGGTAACCTAAATGGTAACCTAAATGGTAACCTAAATGGTAACCTAAATGGTACGGGTGCGCTTTATTCGGTTAAGAAACTTGCATGCCAACTTACACGAAGATTGCCTTATTCCATGTCCTTATAATTTATTATTCTTTATATTTATGTTTCGTTTTATAGTTCCATTTCATTATTCCATTTTATTTTTATTTTTGACGATTGATTGCTGAAATGTTTAACGAATAATGTTTTCATAATTATATAAATAGTCAAAATAAGTATTTTTTATTTTTTAAATATTTAAAATAATTCTGATATATCCAATAAACTAATTTTTGTATTACTTTTTAAATGTATCAACAAAAATGTCAACTATATAACAATAATTTAACAATATATTATTAATAATTAAAGAATTCTAAACATTATATGCATAATTGCTACATTTGTTTATAACATATTAATTAAGTTATAGGCATATATCTAGAGTTCATATAAATCCATAATACGGACATTCTTGATGTCTTAATACGGACACCATATAACCAATAAGCGAATTATTCTAATTTTCATAAAAATATCTTGCGCATTGATATCAATTTAACAATATTGTTCATGCTTATCTTTTAGATACTTGTAATTATTAATTATTAATTAATAAAATATAAAAATTAATAAATTAATTACTAATTAAATTATATTAAATTATTCATAAAATTAATCATAGTTGTAATCCTAGTTGTAAATATATATAACTTATAAATAAAATAATGTAAAGTTACCAGATTGATTCATCAATACTATATAATATTAGACATTATAATACGGACATGCACCCACGGACAGTGTGCCACGGTACATGTCCGTATTATAACACGGGATGTCCGTATTCGAACACGGGTACCGAATACGGACACCCTCGTTATCTATTGAATACAACTATTAATTCTAATTTTAAAATCACAATAATACCTATAGGTATATAATCATATATGGGTATATAATCATATAATATAAATATATTATAATGTTATGTTAAGACCATTTATCTTTAAAGTGTTATCCGTATTAGGTTACTTTCCCCTGAGTCTAAACAAGCGAGGTATTGCGTTATTCGATATACTCGAGAGTGGTTGTGGTGGTCTCGATATTCATCGACATTTCTGTCGTAACGGATTACTGAAATATCCACATATTATCGTGCCCTCTTAAGAGGATCAATGAATTCAGTGCATACTTTCATGTTCTATTTTATATTTGTATATGTACAAGAATCAGTATCCCGAACTAGTTATTAGAGGGTTATATTAAGGTTCGGTTATTGTATTAGTCTGTATTAGTATCACATCGATATATCAGAGAGACGAAAGCATACAACTAAGAGTGTTACTCTGATCTAAGGTATCCCTTCAGTAAATATTACTTTATATATGTCAAGTATTTAGAAATGCTATTTTACGACTTATTAACCAATACTACGTCAACACCGCGATATAAGTTATATCACGTG
Source organism: Osedax fenrisi (assembly GCA_964019155.1). Classification (NCBI taxonomy): domain Eukaryota; kingdom Metazoa; phylum Annelida; class Polychaeta; order Sabellida; family Siboglinidae; genus Osedax; species Osedax fenrisi. The sequence goes on from OZ025239.1 coordinate 113,755,400, forward strand.
ACCTGTCGTACATTCTGTTAATAAGTTAAGAAATAGCGATCTACTGTAGGTGGACTATAGTCTGAAGACTGGTATACCATGGTATTATTTACCGGGAAAACAACTTCACTACAGCAATATATACATTATACAAATATATTCTCTATACATAAGTATGATCACATTGATAAATCTACTGCAACCATAAACATATATATATATATATATATATATATATATTTATTGATTATCAGTAATTATCATTTATATATCATTGAATAAAGTGAACTCTAGTAATATTATAATATCATATATATATATATATATATATATATATATATATATATATAACTGCCTGTGTGGCTCAGTGGCTAAGGCGTCAGATACACAAGCAGTAGGACACGGGTTCGAGCCTCGTCCGGACCATTAATTAATTTTATAAAATGGGTCTTACAATATTATTTAGAAGTGATCTTATATAATTGTGTATAAATAAATGATCGGCTCTCGTTAAAACCATGGATACCTTAACACGAGAGCGGCTTCGAAGGGACATTAGAGCCATATATGGTTATAAGTGAAAACTTCATCTAAGTTCCTGGATGGGATGAAAGGACTCCACCAAATAAAAATAACAATAACAATAACAATATATATATATATATATATTGTTGTTATTATTATTATTATTATTATTATTTTATTTCGATGGAATCCTTTCATCACATCCTATAGGATATGCATATGAGCCATGACTCATGAGTCATGAGCCACGGCTCTAATGTCCCTTCGAAGCCGCTCTCATGTTAAGGCATCCATGGTTTTAAGGAGAACCGATCATATATTTATACACAATTATATAATATCACTTCTAATTAGTATTGTAATACCTATGTTAATGGTACTGGCAGGGCTCAATCCCGCTTCCTTCTGCTTGTGTATCTGTCATGACACATTAGCCAACTAAGCCAGACAGACAGTTCATATATATAATTGTTATAATTTATTTCCATAGCGAATTATATATATATAGATAGATAGATAATTTATTTAAGAAAATATATAGTCGAACATATAATCGAAAGTATAACGTATAATTATTTTCTAACGATAACATACGTTATAGAAATAAACAAAGAATAATACGAAATTAAAAAATTAAAGAAATCCAAACGTTTTACACATACCGTAAAAATAAATGAAAAATAATCGAAAGTATAAATAAATTATATAGTAAAAATAAACGAAAAATTATCGACAAAGAAATAAAAGATAGCGTAAAAATAATTGAAAATAGAAATTAAATACATTATTTTGTAAGTGGCATCGAAATATTCAATTTCTACTTTAACTTTATAGAATTCTTCTTATCTTTGTACCCTGTACTCAGGGCCGGCTTAAGCATACTATGGGCCCCGGGCAAAAAAAACGTATGGGCCCCATACGAATTTCATAACATATTAAATGGGCCATTCTAGAAATAACAAATATCTATATTTAATATAATATTACTACAATTTATTTGTATATATATATATATAAATAAAAGATGTAGGTCCTATTATTATTCTATCAAATTATGTAAAAATATTTATAATCTTTAAACAATTTTGTTTTTTCATATATATTTACATGTAGGTTACCTATTGTGTGAAGGAGACCCACTTTAAGATACATCTAATATATAGAGGGGGTCTCCTTCACGCTATGGGTCTAAATAGATATTACGATACCCACTTAAAATCATTGCCATGTAATATAATTATAATTTACCTAATATTTTATAATTTACAAATTTAATTTTAAGTTTAGAGAAGCTTAAGCTTAAGTTATAGAATTATCCATCACGTTTAATTATTTACCATTAAATATTCTAGGATGAAAATGTCTACAATTGGATATATCTAGCCCATCATATATATATATATATATATATATATATATATATATATATTAGTATTTGTATAGTCCATTCCTTTGAGGTGTATATCAATATGATATAATATATGTTTAATACTAAATTATCTTATCTAAATTACCTATATAGGTATATATTACCTACTAATCATCTTAATTGAATAAATACCTTGACTCTAGTAATGTAATATACGTAATATGTTATAACATATTATTTAACATATATAATATCAGATATAAATTATGTAATTTTGGGAAATCCACAAAATACTGCTCTAATAAAATCTGTTTGTGATGACAATATTATATTCGATAATGCTTTTAATAAAACATATTATATTCTTCTTTAATAATATTTAATTATATTCTTCTTTTTTAAATATAGATGTTAATATATTATTTATATAGTTTGGATAAATAAATTATATTTATTTGGGATGAAAGCAAACAATATTGCTACAATTGTCGAAGATTCAACGGCATTTTTCCCAACCAGATTTAAGGAATGTACAGCGCAAATATGGGGATCCATATTGACAATGGACTATGGTATATTATGATATCTTTCATTTTATTGAATCTTCCAGACATATTACTGGATTTTTCATAACTTTGAGCTCTATCATCTATTATAGTTATATTATTATTTAAACAAATTCTAAGAAATCAATAGCTAAATATTAACCAACGTGATAATGAATCTTAAAGTAGGTCCTACATAAATAAATAAGTATATAATAATAATATCTAACTTGGTTTATATGATGATGACTATTAACGTACCTACATGTGATATAATTGGAATTGAGTACATTGATAAATAATATTATAATTTTAATTTTATATTTCTTCAATTATTAAGTTAACTTTCACCTGTTCTCAAATAAGAATATCGTCATTGTGTATATATATATATATATATATATATATATATATATATATATATATGAGGCCCTCATCATGAGGGTGATGTAAATCTAAACAGTCAGTTGTAAGTAGGATACTAGTTGGATAATTGCAAAAATGCCTTTAGTATTATATTTAGATTATATATATATATATATTTATAAATAATATATGTTTAAATAAATATAAATATAAATATAATTTCTTTCTCTAATAATAGTCTGTTGAAAATGGTATGTACAGAGTTCCTTTCATCAATAATCATTATAAAAATACTATAAAGCAGAATATTCCTATTTAAATTAAAACTATTTTATATATATATATTATTTACACTAACACAATAATAATAATATATACACTATGAGAAGATACACCTTTTATTAATACGAGAAGTAGATAGAGAAAATTAATTCTTTTGAGAAAAATTATTTTGAAAATATCTAATTAGTTTTAATTACTATAAAAATTATAAATCTATATAGAATATAGTTTTTTTTCGTAATTTATAATCAATATAATCCTTTACAAATATCAGAAATCATAGTTAAAATATATCTTAATATATATCTCATATTTAATTTTAATATAAAGGAGTATACTTTATTTTCGTAAACTAATTATAGAAATATAAATTGTTAAGATTGAACTATGGTTAATATTCCCTTAAATTGGGTAAAAAAGGTTAATAAGTTTATCATTTATCATTTTCTAGTTTAACAAACAATTATTTATCAATCCGTTTCGTACTATTTTATCTGACAAACAGAGATGTGTGATATGATCTATGGTTATCACTATTAGCATATGCTCCAACATCTTCATGTACCTGCAGGTGCACAAACAAACATGTTTCCACCATAGCTTCGTGTAAATTTAGAAATTTTTGTAAAATTCACTTTTCAAATCGATCTAAATGACTCATATTTAATTTATTTATTATATTATTTTTATTTATTTAATTAGAATTAATAATATATAAGAAAAATACAGTTAAGAAATTTTTTTGTTGATAAATAGTAAACAAAATGTTCTCAAATAATTCATGGGCCCCCCAAAATGTGGGGCCCCGGGCAATTGCCCGGTTTGCCCCCCCCTTAAGCCGGCCCTGCCTGTACTAGTAATAAATAATTAGTTATATAGTTTAATATTTAAATGATAAATGTTAAATATATTATAAACAGAACATGTTAAAAATTAGTTAAACCAATACTAGAATGAAATAAAAAAATAATGTAATACATATTAACATTTGTAATAATAGTAGGTTATACCTACATTATTAATTTTATATTTTAATTGTATAATAAATTTGAAACATATATATAGGCATGTATAAACAGAACATGTTAAAAATAAAATAAATCAATATACCTCTACACAAACAGAACACGTTAATAACAAAACATAAACCAATAATATTACGAAACAAACAATAATATACTTATCACTATAATTTTAATAATATAATACATTTGAAACATATATAACATATATAAACAAAAATATAAAACAAAAATATAATACAGAACAAATAAAACTAACGTAATACTCCCCACTTTATAATCTGTAATAATAATGAATTATTAATTTTATATTATAGTATATTTGAATTATAGATATAAAAACCCAAATTTCCTACAACAAAAACAAATTTTAAAAAATCCCCGAAGAGATAATGCAATAATTAAGATACAAATTAAACATAAATCAATATAAAATAATAAATTTCTGTTAAAAAAAAGTGTGACAAACAGATTTTGTTTATTTTATTTTTAAAAGATGAAACTGAGATAGATTTATTATGATCAATTTATTATCATTGTTTAATGAATTCCATATATTAATTGATCTATTATTAATTAGATTTTTAATTCATTATCATAATTATGTATTATATTTAATTTTTTACAATTACCTCTAGTTCAATAATTGTTCGCAATGTTAAGTTATATTATAAAATAAATGTTAAGATATATTATCTGTATAATTATTTGAAATTTTAAAAGGTGTGGTTAGATCTATTTTTAATCTTCTAAGTTCAAGTGATTCTAATTTAAAATATTCCAATTTCTCCATATATGATTTATAATTAATATTTGATGAATTTGTATATCCTACGCATCTTGTAATTAATCTTCTAGTAAATAATTGTTGCACTCTTTCAATTTGGTCTATGAGACTACGAAATTTACTAACCCTTGAAAAAGGTGACCAATTATGAATGCATATATATATAATTCGTTTTGGAAATAAATTATATGAATTCATGTTGGCACCATCAACATGGTAATCATCATCTAAACACTAGATTTGAAAATCGCATAACACATGCATAGGTAGGATGCTATTGCATAGCAGAGATCAACGAATATACTCGAATTGGCAACAGTATTATTCGAGTATATAATATATTATAGTTCTTCTAACATCCTCAATCAGACTACCATCTATGTTAGTATAGATCTATCCTACTTCGAATATCTTAACATCTCAACTCCCATTCCACCCTTCAATGTCCTTGACCCTATTCGAATATCTCTATTGTTAATCGTATAACATAACTAACAAATAGTTTTAGTCGAACTCACTTTCTTTAAAAATATCCTAAACCGACACTATTATACTTTCTATGGAAAGTCTACAGGCCTATATGCCCTATGTATAGACATATTTCTCCTCAGTCTATATTACATTACGTTTTACTCTCCCTTCCCATTTCTCGGACGGCCACTAGTCCTAGTTTTACTTTAGATTCATATTTTACCCTCCTATTCAAATATATACACTATTAGGTAGAATCGACTACCCCAGTAAACCAAATTTGAAAATTTATATAAAATATTTTTCAAAAATTTAAAATAATTGACAAATTTCGTTCGATTAATTTTTAAGTTTCGAAAATACATATTTTCGCATATTATATATTACATATGTAACACATTTTTGCAAACTTTGCAAATAATTGTCAATTATTTTCGTAAAATTTTCAAAAATCATTTGCAAAATTCGTACATAATTTTCAGATATTTTCGTACATTTTTTGAAAATTACTTTTTAACTTCGATAATACATTTCAATTATTTTCATACATTTTTCGAATATTTTAATACATTTTAATTGGTGTTAGTAGACCTATCCTAAGTAATTTGTCATTGAATATATATACAACCCATTAAATATAATATATATATATATATATATATATATATATATATATATATATCAATTTATATATATAAACCAATATATAGATATTAACATTTTATCTATTTTATATGTTGTTCCTTACATATTTCCTTAATCATAAATGAATAATAGAAAGTAGACTTTTTATAAATTTTAAAAATTTAAACATTTATCTATAATAAAAATTATATTTTAAAATGTAATTAAATCTATTAATTAATATATTAATTAATTTATATTATTATATGATTCTATAGATATGAAAGAACAACATTGATATTTATATGGATTCAAATAGAAAATCAGAAGAGCAATCTGCTGAACTGAAACAAGAAATCCATATTATGTATCAATATTAAGTTAATTCATATATATTATAAACTTTTTGAGTCATTTTTATAATACATTTTATTTTAAATATATTTTTTAAATATATACAATTCAAAATTAAATTTACTATTATTTTAAAATATAGTGCAAACTTCGTGTTTTATTATTTCTAAATATATACACTTTGAGTATTATATTAGGTATTATAATACCTAATTAAATTTTGTATATTTCCGTATATGATATTCTAATATGTATTGATGCTAGGTGAAAGTAACAGAATAGGGACAGTGCCCGAATACGAACACTCTCGGTATCTCAGAAACCATAAATCCTACAAAAAAATGTGTAATGAATAAAATATTCATAATTATATAATTAGTCTAAATAAGTATTTTTTATTTGTTATTCAAAATATTGCTGATATATACAATAAACTGATTGTTTTATTACGTTTTAAATTTATGAAAAAAAATGTCAATCTATAACCTTCTCAAGAATATACAAATGTATTAATATACTATGTAATAAAATATAACACTATATTATTAAAAAATAAAGTATTCTAAAATTATATATATATAATTTCGATATTTTTTATCAAATATTCATTAAGTTATAAGCATATATCTAGAGGTCATATAAGTCCCTAATACGGACACTCTATATGTTTTAATACGGACACCCTATAACCAATCAGCGCGCAGCGTATGAACTATTCTGATTTTCATAAAAATCGTGTGCGTTATAGTATTAATATCACCAATAAAGCTAAATCTAAAAATTGTATTATTTAGATACTTAAATTGTATTATTAATTAATTAATTAATAAAATAATAAAAATTAATAAATTAATTACTAATTAAATTACATTATTCATAAAATTAATTATAAATAATGTAGGTCCTAATTGTAATGTATCTGATTGGTTCATCAATAAAATATGGTTTACATTGTGGTATACGTATTATAACAAAGGGTGTCCGAATTAAGACATGGGTACTGGATATGGACACGCCCATTATCCATCGAATAAAAAGATTAAATAACATTTTAAAATCACAATAATATCTATAATCAGATAATATTGATATAATGTCATTTTTGAATAAAAATATTGTGTCATAAAAAGACCATTGATTGTTAGTAGCCGTATTAGGTTACTTTCCCCTGAGCCTATGCTATCTCGTGCAACTATAGACTCATCCAGTTCTTTTGATACTCTCAATCACAATATTATTTCCCTTAGACTTAACTGATAGGTACACGGTCAAGTCGATAGTTGGTGTTTGTCTTTTGTTTCGTTTAGAACCTCTTCGGTGAAGATTAACTTATCGTTGTCACCTCGTTATGTTAACATGCATGGTATTCCACGAGGCTATTTTCTTAAGCCAATTAGCCTTATAATGTTAATTATTTATATTCTTCCTATAAAATCAATCTCGCAAATAACCTAATATTCATAAATATTATTATATGTATACTACTGATCTACCTATATATATATATATATATATATATATATATATATACATAATTTCTTAGTTATATTGATTATGATCTGATTCAAATGTCTATGTTTAATTATATTACTGATCTCACTGAATAGTTCTCTCATAACAATCTTTCTGTGAATATGTCTAAAACATGTACTATATTACTACATACTCTCTAGGCCCAGTTCTTATCTATCAATCACTCTTCGTTTTCTAATATGTCTTCCTACTTCTCAATCTACAGATTTATATATAACTACCCGTAGTTAAACTATAACCTCTCACCTAAACTACTCTCCACACATTAATAACATGACATACGCACTACCAACTATTTTCTATATAACATTTATAACTTCTATTAAAAGTAAATTACATAATAATGAATAGCCTATATATAGAACTTCTCTATAATATTATAAAATCTCGTTGTAAACTGCAAGACTAAATGTTTAATTAACTCGCTAGTATTCAGTAGATTATCCATGGCTATTCATTATTATGTAGACTAATTTACCTGTTAACCTGATGTCTAAACTTTAACGCATTCAACATAGTATTATGTGTGTATTATATAAATTAAACCATGCCTCATTCAATTATATTTTAGAATTATGAATTTATTTAAAATATTTAATTATATTATAATATATATATTTTATTAACATAATTAAATTACATATTAAATACACATTTATTATTTCCATATTTTTCTATTCTTATATCATATATTATATAAAATACATTTGAATTTAATTAAATATGATTAGTTAACATTTAATAAGTAGGTTCACTTATATTTTAAATTCTGTATTTAGGTTGGTTCTACTCCAAAAATAGAAATAATTTTAATAATTAAATTAGTTTTTAAATATTATTCATTTATATTCTAATGTATTTTAATAAATATACTAATAATACAAGAAATAAAACTATATAAAAAATATAGATTTAAACTCAACATTAATATAACTTACATTACAAACCAAACAGACTACAAATGTAATACATATTCTATAATTTGTTAATATGTAATGCAACAAGGAATACAATTAGGCCTACTACTACATTAAACAGTTTATCTCAACTATTGCAATATATTTGATTGATAAAATATTATGTAGTAAAGAATTTATAAAAATATACACTTTGAGAATTACTCAAAATTCCAATCATGTCTATAATAAAATTGGAAGTTTTTTTTTAATACTATTTGTGTATAAATGTGGATCTGTATTCTTCTATTTAATAATAATTATTATTTACTTAATACAAAATGTAAATCAGGTGATCTTAAATGTATAGGTTTAACCTACTAGTCTTGTGTTATCTGCCTTAGATTATTATAATATCCTACTAATCAATCTCACAGCTAAAGATCTAGAGCCATTAGTAAAGTTGCAAAAAAGAGCAGTTCGAACAATCTACAACTTACCATATAATTCAATAAACAATGATATATGTATTACTAGACTGATGACAAAACTGCACTGGCTCAAAGTTTGTTCGCGTATAAAATACAAACTCTTAGTACTACAACATCTTGCCTACCATCATCATACACCTTCATATTTAGCAGGACTTATACAGCCACATATTCAAGAACGAAGCTTAAGAAACGTCCATATACATCGACTGGAAGCAGCCCCATTAAGCTTCAGTCATCGGTATTCACTCGAGAGCTTTTCGTATCGCAGGCCCAAATGAATGGAACAAGCTTCCCTTTTATCTTCGTCTAATAATTAATACGCTTAGTTTTAAAGATAAGCTAAAAACTTATTTATTCAGTATCGACTGAACTTTGTTAATTGTAATAATTTCTCTCTATGTAGAGAGTATACACTATTGTTAATATATATTATATTTAAACGGTGTCTAAATAAAATAAATAATAATAATAATAACCTAATTACTAATGAGTAATAATTGAATAAACAATATAATAAATATATAAATTTATAGCTATACAAAAATATACATATTTTGAATTCAAAATGTTATATAGAATGGAGAATAATAAAGTAACAACAAATAATAGAAATATACTCATTCTATAAAAATGTTTGCGTTAACATTATGGAACGCGAGTCTTTATGTTATAATACCAATATGTATTTACTATATAAAATTGGTCTGTTTGTTAAATTACTATACTATATTTATAATAAATATAGGTATTTACTATATCCAATTTGTATTAATAAATATATACTATACATACAACTGTTATTTTTTTAATAATTATAAATATATTAAAGAGTAAATATAATCTAAATTATTTATCCTATTTAAAAAGTATATATATATATATATATATATTTAATATTATATGAATTTTAATAAATATTATATTATATGCTATATTAGGTATATATAAAGTATTATATTTAAAAGTACATATACATACATATATAATATATGTGACATATATATATATATATATATATATATATATATATATATATATATATACATATATATACATTACATATTATTTTAGTCATATATGAAGTATTGTACATAGTATGGTATAAGTATACTGACATATTATCCATTAATCTAAATATTAACTTAACATTATAATGTATATTTTTTCACTATTATTCATTATTATACATTATACTTGTTTTAATTCTAGTTTTATTATAGTAGTTCCAGTAAATGGTTGTAAAAAAATACACATATTCATGTGTCTCTTTTTCATGTCTTTTTTTACAAGGTTGTAATTTTGTATATGAATTAATGCAAAGCACATGGGTATGTAAATAATATAAATTAACACAATATAAAGGCATAGTTATGTCATTAAATTAATATTGATGTAGCCTATACGCGAATGCTGCGCTAAACTAGTCATGGAGAGATTGAATCGCATCAGGAATTATACGGCAGCATTCCAAGAATAATAGTTACAATACACGAAGTTCACCGCTAAGTGCTGGAGAAACAGAATCGAAGTAGTCCGTGAAGTATTACTTTGGAACCCACTACACAGTAGATGCTCTCGAGGACAGCCTATGTAGACAAACTAAGAGATGACACACTGTGCACAAGTGAGGAACTACCGCTAGTGATGAATGATAGAGAGGAATGTAGGACATATATTATGAACTGCAGAGCAAGTTCCACCTTGTAAGTAAGTATATCAATATATAAATTAACAAATAAGTATATCAATATATAAATTAACAAATATTAAAAACTATTTAAATATTTATTTATAAATTCTTTTTTTAAAACATCGATGTTTTGAAAAGGATCCTTTTCAACGAGATTTTTAAGCACCATCTGAAATGATATATTAATATATTATTATTTAAATCATATATATATATATATATATTTTGAGATAAATATGTTAATAATGAATAAGTATATTTAAAATAGTGAGTATTGCTTAAGTTAATAATATTAATAACTAATTCTGAATAATTATATAGTTTATAATATCAATATACTTAATGATACTTAAATGATTAATAGTGTTATCAATTTATATATTAGTGAGGTAGATGATACCAGATTTTGAGTTTGGAACATCCGAAACTAATTTATATTGGTATAGAATCTTTAGATTTTTGTATTATAAAATGTGTGTATCATATATTTTAGTGTTTATATTTATGTATGTATTTAATATGTAAATATATATTTAGATGTATATGAATGTATACGTGAATATATGTGTATCTGTGTGTATCTATGTATATAAGTATGTGCATATTTATGTATATATGTGTTTGTCTACCTATGTAAGTTTGTATGTATTGATAGAATATCAATCACTATCCATATGAATTATGATATTAATTATATCCGATATTATTATAAATAATATTAAAATTATATACATATAGAAGCCGTATCCGACCCAGCTTTGCTCGGTTTTTAATGGTTGGCCATGTATATTATTTATTGATTATAGCTATTACTGATTCTGCATTGCTGGTATATACAATAAAATAAAATGTAGAATATTTTTTTGTATAATATATAAGTGAAAATATTTTTTAAATATTTAAAAATACAAAAATGATAGTTAAAGTTGAATGTTTTATAGATATTTAAAAAAAATATCCAACAATTTTAAAAATTGTACATGACAAAAAAATAAATTGTTCAAGTTTTTCTTGGTCACTCGGTACAAAATTAAAAAATTAAACCAGACCAAGATCATTCAAGTGCACATGTACTAGGGTAAAAGATTTTCGATCCACCCCTGTTCTCAAGTCTACTTCCACACATACATATATATATATATATATATATATACAATTAAATAGACTTTTTTATATAGTAGTTTTATATACATATTAAATTAAATATTAAATCACCATTAATAAATAATATGTATATATCACTACATAATAGAAATTCCTGGAATTAACATTTAATTATGGTTCTTTAAGGGGAAAAACTACCTTCAAAATTAATATTATATAGAAAATAAGTTCTATAATCATTTATGTATCATGTAAATATTATACTTCAATTCTCTATATTTATGAGTATAAATTATGTTACAATGATTTATAAATACTAAATCTGTATTTCTTATAATTGCATGACAATATTGGCTGCAGCCATCAAAGTTTATTGAAATATATTTCAATAAACTTTGATAGCTGTTTTCTCAGAATATTAATTTTGTAAATATCACATTACTAAAAAGTACAGAACTTTTCATCTTTTTAATACAAATTTCTATAAATGTCAGTATATTCAAATGCATAATAATTACATTTTTGTAAAAAATATTATTTAATAATTAAACTTTTATTTCTGTTTTACTTCTTTTTTATTTTTGAATTACTCCTATTTTAAATCAAATATGTATATAAAAAAAATAAAAATCTAATTATGATAGAATGATGTATTATAATCACATCCTCGTAAAAATAATGTAATAATATTTAACATATTTCAAGTTGGAGAGTTTTGAAAACTAGTCGTAATATATTTGTAATCAATGAGAAATATATTTAAAATCAATATATACAATGTATATACAATATATGTATATATATATATATATATATATATATATATATATATATATATATATATATATATATATGCGTTAGGCGTGTGTTCAAATATTCGCATTGCGAGATAGCAAGTTAATGGGCTTAGATGTACACTATATTAACATTAAATGAATTTCCTGCAATTGTCGCTACCGCATTCACATTTAAAGTGGTAATTCTCCGGTTGATCAACTTCTATGGTCTCAGTTAATCGTGCTGTTAAGGGGATACCACAGTATTGTTTAATTACGAATAAATCGATTAATAAAAACATGTATTAAATAATATTACTCTATACATATTATTTAATATCTGATAATTAATTAATAATGGAATACAATAAAAGTCATCTTTCATGGCACCCCATTATAAAATGAAAGATTTATTTATTATATATTTAAAAAATTATACATAAATTACTGAAATGAATAAACATATATATTTATTAATATATGACTAAAAAAAATATTTTATGACACTACATTAAATTTTTAATTATTTATTTGTAATCAAAATGCGTTTTTACTAAGAATAATTATGTTGGTACTACTTACATATACAATTAAATAGAGTAATACTCACAATTCTTACAAATATCACCTCTAATGAATTAATATAAATTAAATTATTATACGCAACGTAATATCACTAAGATCATATATATATATATATATATATATATATACAGTAAAACCTCTCTATAAGAAACCTCTTTATAAGAAAAACCTCTTTATAAGAACATTTTTCAAACATTTGGTTGGAATTCAACCTTTTCCACATTAAAAACCTCTTTATAAGAAAATCTTATAAGAAAAATATAAGAAAAACCTCTTTATAAGAAACTTATTGTATAAAAAATATAAAAAATAATTATATATATAAATAGAAGTATTGTATATTGATAACAATTATAGAAATTAATTATTATATAAGATCTTTTTTTCTTACAAATATTTTATATTACATAAATGGCTCGAAATGAATTAAAAATAATTAATAATTGTTATTGTATATCCATAGATTTATTAAAATTAATTAATAAATGTTATTTTAAAATAAATCATATTTCTAAACTATTCTTTTGATTAATACTAAATAAATAAAAATAAATAAATATACTATATATATATATATATATATAACATATAGGTTATATATAACCCTATGCACTATATATAGTGCATTTTCAATGATAGGTCCTAAATGAATTCTTAAAATCATTGGTAAAGTAAAAACCTCTTTATAAGAAAACCTCTCTATAAGAAAAAAAGTACTGTAAAAAAATAGTTTCTTATAGAGAGGTTTTACTGTATATATATATATATACACTTTACTACTAATGTTATTGCACAAATTAATGAATTAATAAATTAACTAGGAAAAAGAATACATATATAATAATAATTTATGATTTGCATACCGTTTGACGAAAAAAATAGTATATATAATAATATTTAATAACAGTAATTTGCCCTTGAATTATATTGATATGAATATAAACAAACAAAGCAAATACAACCAACCACTAGTATATACAAAATATATGGTAAGGATATTCTTATTATATAACAAATTAATCTATTAATCTCTATTAAATCATATCCTTTTGTATTACGATATTAAATGTTTTTCTACTTCCTATATCTTTCATGATCTTTATATACGATTGTTATGGTAGATAATTTCACTTTCAATAGGTATATCTCATCTATTATTGTGCTACATATGATAGATATACATACATACATCTTGATATAAAGGTAAGCAAGATTATAATTTTACGACAAGCTAACATTCACTATAAACTGATATCTATATATATATATTACATAAACTCATAAATATCTATACTCACATATATATATATATATAAACTCATTCATTATACGATACAAACACTCTGTTTAATACATGATAAATATGTATAATTTCATACTCTACATTAAACTAGAGTCGGTTGTACATATATTCAGACATATATATTATACGTTAAATTAAAGTAATAGTAGAAACCATTAGATGAAGATGGTTTGTTCACCGAAGATCTCAATGCATAACTATTATCAGCAGCTGTTCCTGTATTAATTTTGAATATTTAATTATTAATATTCGATGTTAAATATTTACTATTAACGTTCTAAATAAATAATTAATAATTATTAAATATTCGATATACTACGTCGTACACTTTGAATAAAACTGCTACCTCACTACAAACGATTCGTCATGCCCACAATGCATCACAGCTGTTTTATATGGCGATCTTTAACGCAGCACAGATTAATGATTGAAACGTTAAGTTGTCGACGGTGACGGACCTCTCTACTTTTTACTTGAAATATTTCTCATGTTTCACATGCAAAATAGAACAAACACCGAATGTGAAATATCATATATGCGAATCACGTTCAAATTTAAGCTGAATATTGTCATCACGATAAATTATTGTATAATTTTGTTAATATTGATATATTCTATTATGGATGATATTGAAATATTATCTATGAAAATAAAAAATACGACTACAAATATACAAATAACCTAAGCAATTTATAGATCAACTAATAGTAATAGGATTTTTTTAATTTTTAATTTTAAATATATATTCCATATTTTTAAATAATGAATATGTTGAGAATTTAATATAGATTTATAAAAATGTTCATTAATTTCTAATACTTTTAAATATATACTTGTCATGACACAATCATGACTTACAACCATGTTAACAATACCTACTACACAATCTCATTATTCCAACTAAATATATATATATATATCTATATTTGTGTATGTATATATATTATATTATATACTTTTTATATATACTGTATTTTTCATTAATTAACTATTTAAAAAAACTGTATTAAAAATTTATAAATTATAAAAATTACTTGAAATATTATTTGTCAAAAATATTGTATATTTTATATATTTATTTTCGCTCCATATAAAATATTCATTTTAATATATTACATAACTATTAAAAAAACAGTAATAAAAATTAAAATTATTAAAATCATAAATTAGATACATATATTTATATTCTTTTATAAATATTATATTACAATTTCGAAAAATGTCTTAATTATACTTTGTTTTATATATATGGGAATAAAATATTTGTTTTTTCTTTCTTATATTTGAATTTGTTGTTTATTTTGATATAATTTTATCAAAATGAAGATGATTAAATATGAAATTACACTACTGTTAAGTGTCAAATTAAAAAAGATAATTATTTTCACTGATTCTCGTTTGACATTTTCTATAAACTTATTTCAATAATTCATTTATTAGCAGCGATAAAAACAATAATATTTGTATTCAAATTAATTTTATCACAAAAAATCACAAAAAAAAACTTAATAAATAAATTTTATTATTATTTTTAAATTTCACTTTACTCTATTTGAATAATTATTCTCATTTTCACCACTAACTTTTATAGCTGCTTCTTATTAATTATATATGGTTATATATATATTGTAATAGCTCAGATTGTAATTTCAACCATTCGTAAAATAAACGAAAAAATATGATATACATTCGATATAAACAATTCTACTACTAACCTGTATTTAAGAGTTCAAATTTCTCACTTAGAGAATTCATTAATGGAGAAGATACAGGAGTTTCTTTTTCTTTTGGAATGTGTCAAATTATTTATAATTTAATAATCGTTATTTATGATAATTAGTTGTAATAGAATGTCTTCTAATTAATACTATAACAAGTAAGGTAGGTTATTAAAGTTAACTTAATATTCTTCATTATCTATTATTTAATCAATCCAGTAAACACATTTAAATTTATTAAATCGTCAATTGTATATCAATTTTTTTTATATTAGAATATTAAAATATTTTATTAATTATTTAACAATATTATAATCTCTTAGATTACCTATTGAAATGGGGTGTGTATATGTAATTAGATAACATATATATATATATATATATATATATATATATATATATATATATATATATATATATATTTACATATATAACTTAATATTATAGTTAGTAATATTATTAATATCTCTAATAAAATATATCCTATTCTTTATTATATATTTACATTAATATAAATGATTATGTATTAGATAATATGTAATATATAAAATAGATAAGAATATTAGCATACTAATATCACTGTTTAGAATAATATCATGTATCATAATAATGTATCCTATTTTATGTACTTATAATTACATTTGTATGTTTTAAAGATAATTAATTTTTTAATTTAGAATATAAGGCGTCCATTGTTTTAAAGAGAGCCGATTATTTGTAATAAAATGTTAATTGTCTCTTTGGTAATCAATTAGTGAGGTTTTTATAATTATATTGACAATGCTTAAATCTGATAATAATAATATGAATATTTAGTGGTGTTGAAGTGTACAAGAATTACAGAATTGGCGTGATTATTTGTAGATACGGTTAGATAAAACTTAATTGAGTCATTTTGAAAATTACGTGAATATAGTGAAGGTATTTATATATATAATAATGTGAGATAGGAAAACGAAGGTTGTTGGAGGTAAGGTGGACATGTAGAAGAGGTAGAGAATTACTAACTGCCGAACTTGTAATCGATAGTGAGAGGTTCCCCTATTGTTATATTTTTATCAGCAAAGAATGCCAGTTCATGCAGATCAGTGTTTTGTAGATCACTCATCGCTGCATAAACTCGAAGATTTGGGTCACACTATTTACGTAGATAAGGGAGGGTTAATTATCTCACTATTATCATAACAATACCACCAGTGATCTCACATGCGCAATAATACTATATATTAATAAAACATTAACTTAACGACCTCACTAAATTGTTTCTATTCTACATACAAGCATTGGAAATCTGATATTAAACGTTTAATATCTTAGAAATTTAATAATAATAATGTAAGTATATTACATACATACATATATACATATAATTATGTGAAATATTACCGAATGGTTCAAGAAATGCGATACCGTACCGCATTCCGTTCCGTCAATCGTGTACTTCGAATTTCTGGACATTATGTCCAAGTCGAACATATATGATGTCTCCGAGCCGTATTTCGACCCTCTTACTTCTACCTCTTCGGTAGTGATAATCTATGAAATGGAGTACTTGTAGGTATCATCACCACCATGTCAATTTAGGGTATGCTTTTTGAATTACACAGACGGACAGACTGCCGTTGTATCTAGCAATGTATTAACTGACCACTGTCCAGCCGAACAAGTTTCTGGCTATAACTAACACATTTTTCTTGTTTTATTTAAAATATTTAAATATAAGCGAAGCAGGGTAGAGAATATATTAGAATATATATTAGAATATATATTAGAATATAGAGAATATATAGTTTAACTATATTTTCTAAAATTGAAATATCTTAACAAAGATAAATTATTAAATAGAGAAATAATGTGCAATATGTACACACCTAATATATATAAACCTAATATACGTACTAGTAAATATATACAAACCTCACCCAGATACTTGAATACAAATTTTCCTTTCGGGATTCTCTGCATCGCTTTAACACCCCATCCGCAATTCAGAGTTTTATTTATGCACGTCTATGGAAGTTTAATCATTAAACGATATCCATAATGTATACTATTTATTTTAATTTTACAGATCTATCAATTATTCATTTATTAAATAATATACCATATTATAAATATTTAGTATATATTAATCTTAATAATAACATATAAATTTAAAAAATGTAATATTAAATTATTATCATTATATATATAGTATATATGTATTTTATAAATGTTTTATCGATGATAGTAAATCAATAGATAGAAAATAATGTAAACTTTAAATTTTCTTCCTCGTTGAATGACTTTATTAATACAATTTTCGTCACAATGACAGCTGTCATTGCATTCAATGATTAATACATTGTGTTTTCGTAGTGTACCTTTATTAGTGAGTGATAAGTTACATATTATTATATATTATTAATTATATGATTAATAGATTAGTTTATACTTAATATATTACTTTATACGTAATGTGAATTATCTTTATTCGAATGGTTCAAAGATTAACATGAATTATATACTATACACTTATGACATGAATGTAATTTATGAAACAAATTAATATGTTACTATATCGAAGTTATCGGTTAGTATAGGTAATATTCTAACAACATATAACTTAAATTATTATTTTTGTAGGTATCCTATCATATTATAATTAATTTTATTAAGTCATTTTATTTGTTTTAATAGTATTTCAATATACTAGGTATCTATATACCATGATAGAATTTAATTAAGTTAATCTGTATAGCATATAAAATAAAAGTAAAACCATTTTTAGTGTAGGATATATCCTCACCCCCGATAATGTGTGTACAACAATTGTTACCTTTAAAACAATTAGTACAGTTACAATGATGAACTGCTTTTACAGCCATCTTTGTCTATAGGATTTGATCGGTAGTATAGGGTGTGTAAGTTTTGGGGGATTAGTATTTGTAATAACTGTATAGTACTATTAGTAGTAGTAGTAGTAGTAGTAGTAGTAGTAGTAATAGTAATAGTAGTAGTAGTAGTAGTAGTAGTAGTAGTAGTAGTAGTAGTAGTAGTAGTAGTAGTAGTAGTAGTAGTAGTAGTAGTAGTAGTAGTAGTACTAGTAGTAGTAGTAGTAGTAGTAGTAGTAGTAGTAGTAGTAGTAGTAGTAGTAGTAGTAGTAGTAGCAGTAGCAATAGTAGTAGTAGTAGTAGTAGTAGTAGTAGTAGTAGTAGTAGTAGTAGTAGTAGTAGTAGTAGTAGTAGTAGTAGTAGTAGTAGTAGTAGTAGTAGTAGTAGTAGTAGTAGTAGTAGTAGTAGTAGTAGTAGTAGTAGTAGTAGTAGTAGTAGTAGTAGTAGTAGTAGTAGTAGTAGTAGTAGTAGTAGTAGTAGTAGTAGTAGTAGTAGTAGTAGTAGTAGTAGTAGTAGTAGTAGTAGTAGTAGTAGTAGTAGTAGTAGTAGTAGTAGTAGTAGTATTACTAGTAGTACTAGTAGTAGTAGTAGTAGTAGTAGTAGTAGTAGTAGTAGTAGTAGTAGTAGTAGTAGTAGTAGTAGTAGTAGTAGTAGTAGTAGTAGTAGTAGTAGTAGTAGTAGTAGTAGTAGTAGTAGTAGTAGTAGTAGTAGTAGTAGTAGTAGTAGTAGTAGTAGTAGTAGTAGTAGTAGTAGTAGTAATATATCTAGATGGCTACGGCTATAGTATAATGGATTAGTACCTTAATTGTTTCGTCATTAGTATAATTTTCACTAATAAAATTAAATTTAGCAAAGGGCGAGAAGTCAACATCATTTTCTAGAAATATATGTGCCTGTTTATCAATTCCGTTGATTTTTTCTTCCAACACTTTTAAGCCTACCAACACCAATTAAATCATTCAATTAATGAATCGAACATATATAGATATATATAGATTATAGTTTATTTAAGATAATTTATAAAATTCTTAAAATTTAATGATATGAAAAATGAATGAAATATTGTAAGAATAAATAAATAAACGTATGGATGGTGGATGAGTGATTGAATCATTATATTTAATAATATTTTTTCTATAATGATAAAATCAATGAGTTGGATATGCATTAGTAAATGTGTAATGTCAGATAAAAGAAATCTCATGCTAACCAATGATACAGATAAAGTATAAGGATACTATATATACTTCAAATATTATATAAAATAAATAATTTCTACAATAATCATTTTGAAGTACTATTAGTAGTTTACTAATAATTGCGGGTAAAATAAAAGCATAATAATTACGAAGATGTCTACAGCAATGGATGAAATAGATTTGGCTAAGCGATTAAATAAGGGTCGCAGTCGGTGGAAGGGGTCACCTCTACTAGCTAATGTCATGATAAACTAATGCTATGTACACTATTTCTGTAGTCAGTATGATGCGGTGTAACCTTTTTTCATTTCCAGAATTTTCTTTTTATTGGTTCTTTTTTTTACAGATAACTTTGGCTGAAAATTATGAGTAAACTTTATATTGTGGTCGGTTAACGGTTATTTAAAGTAAGATGTGGATTTTAAATAGAAACATTATAAATTTGTAAATAATTATAATATTATTAATATACTATTAATATAATAGTCAGCATAATTACACTCATTACAATAACAATATTTAATATAGGGTGAATTTTAAAATATCATAAAATATACTTCATAATATACAATAATCTATGGGCAATGCTCGTATTGAAATGTGTGCCATACAAATATGTGGTATTAGAATTATGTAAGTAAATATCGCTGTAATATATAACAGTATAATAATTAAATATATATATATATCATGTATTATTAAAGTTAAACTCACTATACATTGAAGTTGTTGTATCAGGAATAATATTAAATAAAATTATATTATTTTATAAATATTTAAAATTATGTAATTATTTTATATAATATATATATATACCTCTGTATTTTAATATATTTATAATAATTATATATGGTATACTTATAACACAATACCATATGTAAATATACCAGCATAAAGTATAAGCTTATAGTCAAAGGACTATACTATTAAATTATGAAAATGTACATGCAATTTCAAAAATTGATTTCTATACATCCAGCTAAATTGTTTATTTATAAATACAAAATCCATGAATTAGTTTACATAGTATGCACATTGCATTGCAAAATAGATAGTAAATATCACCCCTTAGGATAATATGTAGGGTGATTTTTGTATCATTTCAAAAAAATAACCACTTAATTTTTAGAACTTAAAATTATCGAACTTTAAATGGCATATTTAAATAATTTCCCAGATAAATATAACACGATTAAACCCTAGATAGATATAACTAAATATATTAGAATTCTGTACATTTACTATACTATATACTTCAACTATATGATATAGTATAATGTTAGCCGATGTATCTGGCCTACCTTGTCTGTCTTTGGTGAATCCATTCTCGTATTGGCTATTTTCATAGAATTAGTAGTCATTTAATTATTAATAGAATAAGTAAATAATATTAATATTATTTTAGTTAAAACCATATTATACATATATGATATAATGTATAATAAATAGCACAATTGTTACGAACAATGTATGAATACATTCTATATAACATTGAATTAATTTTAATATATATATATACAATGAATAAGGATATTGATAAATAGTTTCTTTACACTGTACACTGTATAGTAGGGTGGCTCGTCAGTCATTAAATATGTTGCTTCAGTAAAAACTATAAACATATAATATGTATAAACAGTAGTGTAACAACTACAAATTGTGTTATACTCAATTGAGTTGTCAATTTGATGTTTAATAACATTTTATAGGAAAAATACTTGTTTTATAATTAAATTTACTGCGCATGCGTACCATTTATTTACCTTTATTTTTACCTTGACAACCAATTAATTGATATCGTCTTCTAATTTAATTATATATTTAATATGCATTTAAGAGACTTAAGTATATTTAAATCAAAATATGGATCTAACAAACTCAGATTTTAAATTTTGTATAGTTAAAAATATTTTTATTTTTTTTAAATTAGAAAATAATATAATATAAAAAAATTTTTATTGTGTTCAACTCAATGATAATTAAATTATATTATGGTAAAAAAAAATAAAATTGACTAGGTTTTAGACATTTTTTATTCAACTTTCCTTGAAAATATTTATTTTTTCTATAGAAATCATTAAAATTCAAATTATTCCTAGAAAAATATTTGAACAAATTTTTTTTATAATCATATATAGTAAATATATATTATACATTTATTAAGAATATAATAAACTTGATCTGAATTTTATTTTTGATTAAAAACAAAAAACAAAAAATATTCAATAAATAATAAACATAAAAAGTTCAATGCTAGAAATGATAAAATTATAAAGAAATTATTATTTAAAAATTTTTTTTTTCTGCTATTCTGTTAATAATATTTAATTCTAGTACATATATATCGTATGACAAAATTCATTAATAGGAAGTATATTAAAAAATGTATTGAATTAATTTTGTATCTACTCCATTATAAGATTTCCTATCAATCCTATGTTAAAATTGAAAGTCATATTGACTATTCAATATTTTATGTATTAAGTTAATTTTTTTTGTATTGAATTATATTACATGTTTTCTAATATTATCTTACTGAAGCGATAAATTATCTGCAAATTTTATATTTTTCAAGCCGCTCTACTGTACAGTGTAAATATGATTACTTTGACTTATTAGCAATAGATTATGCTTGACTGATGAAAATAAATAAATTATAGTTTTTGTCGGACATTTTGGATGACGGCAGCTATAATCCATCAAAGTTTAACATTGGTACATATAATATTTAACATAGGAAATAAAAAAAATACTAAAAAAGGACTTTTGATCAACTATTTTTTTTTTGTTACACGAAATTTTAACAACAAAGATAATAAGTAATTGTTTCAATGATAACATAGACATTTCCTGGAAATGTATACAATTTATAGAATTTTACGAAAATGAATTTAAAATTAATGTCGAAGGACATAATACTTTTTTGATATTATTTATAAGGGTATCTAAAATAGATAGAAGAAATTTGTAATAAACATTTTTAAATTCAATAATAATTTTTAATTCAAATACAATTATAATTCATTTTAAATAATAATTTTATAATTATTCCAATTTTGCTATATATTTTAATAACAAAAAAAATAATATTTGAAATTCTTAAAAAATGAATACTAAAAAAAACTGAAATTATTGA
Organism: Osedax fenrisi; assembly: GCA_964019155.1. NCBI lineage: Eukaryota > Metazoa > Annelida > Polychaeta > Sabellida > Siboglinidae > Osedax > Osedax fenrisi. Next base: position 113,779,031 of record OZ025239.1, read on the forward strand.
TATTTTCTCTAAATAAAATATCATATCAAACAGATTATGAGTTAGCGAAAAAATAAAAATTACAAACAACAATTTGAGATAACCTTTTTTTTTAATTAGTGAAATATTATTTTGACTATAACTTTTTCTTTTGTAAATTAGTAAAAACTAAAATACAACTTATATTATAGAATTTAAAGAACGTTCTAAAAATATAAATTACATTAATTTTTGATAATTAAAATTAAATTTTTAAACAAAAAATCATATTTTTCCTATATCAGTTATTAATTTTTTAATTAAAATATATATATATCTATATATATATATATATATATATATATATATATATATATATATATATCTCTATATATATAAACATATATAATAAATACATTCTATTAATTTCATTAACAAATACATATTATTTAAAGAGTTAGTGTCTAATGAGTATTCTAAATAAATTATAAAATGCATAATTCCTATGTAACAATTCTATCACATTTTTTCGTATATTTGATCATAACTTTTATTTTATAAAAATTTAAAATAACTAAAATATGAGTTATATTATAGAATTAAATAAACTTTCCAATATTACATACAAAAATAGTTATACAAATATATTAAAATTAAAATAGTTATTTGTAGGTAAATCCTATAACATTATCAGCCTTTATATTAGATTTATAGTTGAGTTTATTTTATTTATAATTTGTTTGCTAATTATATTTGTAAGTATATTTACATTTATTTATATTACTAGTATTATTCTAGTATTACTTTTATTTGATAACATTAGCATTTATATTATAGAGTTATATTAGATTTATAATATTTATAATTTGTCACTATATTTTGACATTCATTTCATTTATTTACATTTATATTTGTACTATTTATATTTACTTATAGTTATTAGTATTTATATATTTATTAGTAATTATTAGTAATATTTAATTGTATTGGATATCATTTATATTAGTTTATTATTGTATTTATTTCGTTTATGATTATTTATATTATATAATTTTGTTATAAAAATGGTAAGATCGAAGAAGAAAGCACATATGCAGAACATTATTGAGACAAGATCCTCCCCTTCTGCCAGACAAGAGGTTGTACCTTGATGGAGAGCAGGATTATATGTCTGCAGCTGGCACCTAATATAACATTATTTTTCATATATATATATATTGCATTTATATTATATTTATACATCTATATAAATATAGATATATATATATATATATATATATATATATTGTTTTGTTATTTTTTTTATTTGGTGGAGTCCTTTCATCCCATCCAGGAACTTAGATGAAGTTTTCACTTATAACCATATATGGCTCTAATATCCCTTCGAAACCGCTCTCATGTTAAGGCATCCATAGTTTTAACGAGAACTGATAATTTATTTATACACAATTATATAAGATCACTTCTAAAAAATATTTTAAGACCCATTTTATACAATTAATTAATGGACCGGACGAGGCTCGAAGCCGTGTCTTACTGCTTGTATATGTATATATATATATATATATATATATGTATTATTTTATATGAAATTTGTACATATATATAAATATTATTTTATATAATGAAGTTATATTTATATTATTTTATATTTTATATAATTAATTTATATTATATTATAATGAATTTATATTATTTATTCATGTATAATTATGTAATAATTATGTATTTTACAATTCCAATTTAAATTATTTATTGAATTACACATCTATATATATTATTTTATAAATTATACAACAATATTATTGCTTTATTTTATTTCTATATACTACCAAAGCCCGTACTTTGATACTACTATGATAATTACATAAACTATATTTACTTTAGATGTATTTTACTCAGAATAATTATTTTGTACTAACTAGGTGAATATAAATGTATGTTTAGAAAAAGCAAAATGTAAATAGCATATGAATAAATAACATTATGTTGTATTATTTTTGTAAATATTATTGAAAAGAAACAATATTGGTGTAAATAAATTAGACATAATAAATAATATATTTATACATGAAATAAACTATATTTAAAAAATATATAAAAACATATAAAAACATAATTGAGGCATTATATATATTGTATACAATACAAAAATAGTTAAATTCATTGAATAGTTTTACCTACAAATTAATTTAATGGACCTTTTCTTAATATTTCCTCTATCTATTAACATGATAATGCGCAGTGCACACAGACGTATGCCCTTAATACCTATCAAATCATAGCATCAGAATTACAATATATAATTTCTTATCTTTCCCGTCTTTACATTTTTTAATTGCAATATAAACTAGGATGGTAAAAAAATAAGGAAAATTTGAAAGTTAATTTGTATTTTTAATAAAATAAAGTAAACAATATTGGTATATATACTAGTATATATGTATGTATGTATTGGTATATATACTAGTAGATATAGTCGTTTGAATTTACAAACATCGATGGCAGAATCCTTAGAAGCTCCCGGTTCACTGAAACTAGAGGTGTTCGTCAAAGACTATAGAGTATTCCCTGGAGAATGTTAGGGACGTGTGTTCCGCGGTAAACTTGACAGGTTTCTAGTTGAGATGCCCTGTGTTATCGTGACGTGATAGTTGCTGAAGGTCAAGGGGGTGTGGTTACGCCTACGATAGACTACGCTAGATTGTTAACAGGGACATCACGATAATATACTGACAGCGTGTGATAGGGGCGGCGACTATAGATATAAACTTCTAGTTCGTGGTTGAATGATTTCATGGCTTTAATTATGGGATGGCTTATATTATTTAATACTTATATACGTATTAGTCTGATAAATAAACTAGGGTTGTGATAATTTACAAAAGGAAAGTAGCTCATATGTTTATAGTAATGCTAGTTATGCTAATAAGTGTTACCTCATTAGTATTATTGGTAGTGTTACTGATGCCGGTATAGTTATTAACAGCGTTAGTATCAGTGTTAGTATTACTAAATTAGTGGTAGTACTAGTGACAGTACTACTGCAATGGTGTAACCTGCTGGCTGTATTCAGCTTGGGTGAGATCAGCGAGATAGGTGAAAGGAAATGCAGGGAGTTCCTGCATAATAACGAAGTGAAGCTTTACAATTTATAATGCGAGGTATAGCTAGCAGGCTATGGACGCAAGATATCATCTCTAAAGCACTAGATCACAGGTTAAAATCACAACGCAATCAAATATTGTAGATTTATGGAGATATAAATAATAATATATGTTAACATTAGTGATTGTGGTTGTGATTTCTGTTTATATCAGCCATATTAAATACCATACACTAGACATCACAATACTAATGGTATCATATATCCAGCAATGTTACAAGAGGTTTGTTAGGAGAGAGAGATAATAGTTATTATCAGAATGTATTACTATATAATGCTAAGTGTTATTAAGTAATGGAAGTGTAACATTATTACTATATGTGTAGTCTATGACTGCTGGGTTGAACGCATCAGATGCAGCCTACATTATCGTTTAATTTATATTTAATTACATGTTTATCCTTCTATATCATAAGTAGAACATAACTACTAGTATTAGATATAATTTGATCTAAATTAAATAGCGATAAATCAGTCTCAGTGAAATATTACGCTGTGTGTACTTAGTAAAGAATGAGTCATCGTCATCGTTGTCATAGTTATTGTTCTAGAACCTTCCGTGAATTACGTCCTCAGATTATCTCAGACATTGCTGATTGTGTCTGTACAGTGGTCCAGATAAACGCTAGTCGATACAGGTGGAGGCCATTATACGTCCGCTATTCTATTATCAGTTCCGGCGGTCGTGGAAGTAGAGGTGGCGCCGGTAGTGCAGGTGTCACGGGGATGTAGTCTCGTCGAATGAGATACCGAAGTTAATAGATTCGTCTGCCGTCTGATTCTGAAGGTCGTTCAGTTTGTGCACCTTATATTTAATCATGACATATTTACACTAGTGTTGACATAACTATATATAATGATGATGATGATGATGATGATAATACGGTTAGTGGCACTTAGCATAGGGTTGTCCATCAGTCGTATGCTGCATGCAATAATATACTATAGATAATGCTTAGTTGACAAAATAAATAGATATGTATTACATATATGGCTACATATTTTATTACAAATTTAGTATATGATATTTAAGTATTGGTATTTAATGTACTAATAAAGTCACAAATATTGAATAGATATAAATTAACGTAATGTAAATAGTAAATAGTAATGTAACTCTATCATGCAGCAGTATACGCTATGTAAAAGAGGGATTAGCATTTCACTTATACACAACGTATTATCATACATTAACTGCTTAACTCAAGATATCGTTATGTTACTGGTGTTTTAGTAATTATCCACCATTGCAATATAACGTTAAATCTTAGATAAACAACCGTACATCACTGTGAACAATATTGTTTAAAAATGTAACATAATTTGAAGATCGGTTTAACGAGTAGTTATTTAATTATATTCCCTTTAATGAACTAAAAATCAATGTGTGTAACCTCTAATGAATCATTGCAGGCTTATTCACTTCGTACGTAGAATTGGGTAAGGTATCAGCAGTACAGGTTCACTGACTGTATAGGAGGTAGAGGTGGTAGTATTGAACATAATGATGAAGAATAGGGCTAAGACTTTGTAGCGAACAACAATAACCATGGTTTAAGTAATGCGTACAACGTTATAGAGAGGTAACCTAACCCCTAGATGGGACTAATACGACTGACTAACCTCTGTCGAGATCTCTACACACTATCGCAGGTTTCTTCTAGATGTTTCCGTCCTCCGTGGAGAGTATGCTCGATGAACCGTGACTATCACTGGACGTCGTTAATGAAACGGTGGTAGATGTGTCAGCGATATATGGGTCGAGGATCGGTGAACTTCGCGATAGAGATGTGGCGCTACCTGATGTTAAAGTTGTACGCATTAATTTACATGCCGAAAGTATACTATTTGTATAAAATACACGAAATTCCGTATTTAAATTAATAAATCGTACAATATTTACTAAAATACATATAATTAAATGTTAATATATATATATATCATTAAGATTAAAGTGCAAATAATTGACATGTGAAGTAATGGGCCATGTTTATATTAATTCTGTTTAAGCTGGCAGAGTATTCCTGCATCATACAGGGATATCATCAATAATAATATTTAATGATAGTTTTAGTTATTTATTCTAAATATATATATATATATTATAATATTATATAATACATGTTTTTTTCATTCTTTTTTTCAAATTAAAATACAAATTAAAATAACTCTCAATTATATAATATTACAATATACAATATAATTGTATATATGAAATGGAATAGTTTGTATCCTGAAATAATAGGGGTTATTATTTATTTCTAAAATTAATTAATGAAATCTGGCAATAATAACATATCGATTGATATATATTATTTTAATTAATAAATAATAATATATAGTTTAAAATTAGCTTACATATTCAATTATCTAGTATGATGTATACATATTCAAATAGGCACACTCGTTGTATTCAATATAAAAAGTGATATTAGACTATTATATATATGGAGTCGATGTGACTATGTTGTCATAAGTTGTTTATATAATATATTGATATATAACTTGATATCTATGATAATAGGTCTAACATGTTATATACCTAAGCACTACTGGGTACTACTTACTAAGTACTATCGGCTTGGTATTATGGTAAAATAAGCATATTGTTGGTACATAAGTCAAACTGTATATATATATATATTAATAAATATATTCACATCAACAATCATTTTAATAATGCACACTTCACACCTAGTTATTTTGAATATGTGCACAGGATTTAGATTATATTAGTCTAAAAAGTATGAAATATATTTATATAAAGAAATAAAAATAATGTATATAAAAAATTTCAAATAATTTTAATATTATATTATGATATATTAAAAAAAATAAGAATTATAAGTTCAATATTTAATATAATATGTATAATTATCAAAGGTAAAGCTATATATTTATTTGTAATTATGTTAATAAAATATAAATATAAAAGGTTATATTTATAATTCAAATAATTATTAATAAATCTCTATTGATTACAAAAGATAATATTATTATAATAATATTATTATATATTAATAAGTTTTATTTAAGGGCACCAAAAATACGCCCACATTTACATGAAAATAGATAGGAAACGCTATTTTCACTATAAATAGTATACTGCATTTATTATTCATGATTGACAAAAAAATGTTTACTATATATTAAAATTATATATATAAATCTATAGATTACTATTTTTGTTTTTAATATAATTATATATTTCTATATAAAATGGTATGTTGAAAATTACAAATAATTAAAAAATGTAAATTAATAAAATAAATACGCAATATTAAAAATATATTTAACATAATACAAATAAAAAACATAGACACCGTGTCATGATATATAATCTTTATATACTAGAAATTGTAGGGGCCAATATTTAATATTTAACCGCGAAAAAGATTTTTAACACAGGTATATAGGCAAAATAAATTATTCTGAGTAAAATGGATTTGAAAATTACTAATTTATTTTATAATTTATAAAAAAATTTATGCATATATCATATTTATATTTAGTTTATAGATCATATACTATTATACGTCTAAGTATATGTATATATACATATATATATTATACAAATTATAATAATAGCAGTTAGGGGCGTCGGAATAGGGGGGGGCAAGGGGGGGCGGCCCCCCCCTGAAAAAATATAGGGGGGGGCAGTAATCTTTTGCCCCCCCCTGAAAAAATATAGGGGGGCAGTATATATATTGTCCCCCCCTATTTGTACTTATCTATATATAAATATATCCACATCTATATATATATATTTATTTACATTGTATAGTTATTAAATTCACTATACAAAAAACAATGATTTTATTACTTTATTATAAAGTAATAAAATAATTGTTCCAAGTAGGATAATAGAGTAATAAAATAATTGTTTTTTTTGTATAGTGAATTTAATAATTGAAAAAATATTGTTCTATTAAATTATAATATTTATTTATTACTTTGAATCATAGATTTATAGTTTAAATTTATAACTATAAATCTATGCTTTGAATGAATTATAACTTAACAGCAAAGATTTTGCGAAGCAAAGATATAACACTCCCTATGCATGCAACGTAATTTAGTTATAGCCCCAACCGCTGCTAGCAGTAGTATCGAAATCACTGAAATAGATTTAGGTTCGGCTCTGTTTGCATACAACAATGTTTTCATTGCTCTATTAAATTACATGCAATATAAATTAGCTTTTACTCACTAAATATATACTTATAGCATTTAAAACATACATATCATATTTGTTTGTTATATATTAGTAATGAACACTTAGTTTTCATCATATAAATATTAATTTAAAGCATATTATTTAACATTTTAAAAGTGTATAGTTAAATACGAATTTACATTATAAACAACCCTAATTCCTAAAAGTAACCCGCTATAGGTGGCACCAGGGTATTTTGTATACAAATTCGAATTACACGATTTCGCGTAAGTGTTATATCTTTCCTTTGGAAAATCTTTGTTAACAGTATGGACTCCATACTATGGAGTGTGCCATATATATTATAAAACAGTTTATAACTTGTAACGTTACAATTTTATTTGATCAAATGTTTACATTGTGCTATTATGCTGCCATTATGCTGCTATTATGCTGCCATTATGCTAATATTATGCTGCTATTAGTTGTAAAAGTATATTATGCTGCTATTATGCTGATATTCTAATAATAGCAGCATAATATACTTTTACAATTAATAGCAGCATAATATTAGCATAATGGCAGCATAATAGCAGCTTAACAGCATCATAATAGCATGAAAAATTAATAGCAGCATAATATACATTTAATAGGAGCATAATGGCAGCATAATAGCACAATGTAAACATTTTAGGCTCTAACATATGCTGTTATGCTGCTATTATGCTGCTCTTACTGTTAGCTGGGGTGGTAAAAAAAAAATATCTAAAACAAAATCATGCCTATTTTGAAATCGTTCCGACGCCCCTAATAGCAGTAAATGAATAGGTAGTATATATTTTATACAGTTTTTGATCATAATATTTCGGTAGCTCTATAAAACATAATTTTTCAATAACTTTAATGAATATAATTATCTGAAAATGTCGGTATATTGATATGTCCCAATTGTAATTAGTAATAATAAAAATTGGTTTAGATGACCTTAAAATAATATTTACATTAGAGATTAATTTATATACTTAAGCGCGCGCTTACTCACGGGTTAAAATATGCATAATATTTTTTTTTATTACGTATTATCCATGTTCAGTATCTTATTTATCACATTGTAAAATATTTTAAATTATAGAGGAGTATTTCTATCAATATAAAGTGTTTTACGAAATCAATCGAATTAAAAATCATATAAAATTGACAAGACTATTTATTTAAAAAAAATGAATTTGAATATAATTTTCTTCAGTTTTTACATTTTGAACTTAGTAAGCATACGTAAAAGCCTACTAATTCTTTGATTATTAATATTATAATCTGAAATTGTTACTGTATTTAAATAACATGTAATACTATATTAATATTGTCAGGATATTGTATTATAATTTATATTTTTTAAATAAATTATAATAAACTTCAAATTTTTAATATAAAAATATAAAAATATAAAATATATTTCAACTATTTTAAAATATTTTTTTTACATAATTTTAAATAAATTATATTTATAAAAAGTCAATACTTTTATGCAGTAGAATAATATATATTAAATAAAATAAAAATTAAATCATTATCTTTATTAGTTTAGTATACTTATAATTTTAGCTAGAGCTATAATTAACATGGTAAGACATGACCCGCGCTTGCACCCTTAATATTTGTTTATAGTTTTACATAGTTTGTATTAAAAAAATGTATTAATAAAATAATTATATAAATGGGTTAAAAGGTTTCCCACGTATAATCAAGTATTTCACGATATATATTATATTATAGTATTTCACGATTTATATTTTCATGGATATATTTCATGGTTCCTATGTCCTAAATAACTTGTAGTACTTTATTCAATTAAAGCTCAGTGAAATATTACGCATGTGTACATAGTAAAGAATGAGTCATCATCATCGTTATTATAGTTATTGTTCTAGAACCTTCCGTGAAGTACGTCCTTAGATTATCTCAGACATTGCTGATTGTGTCTGTACAGTGGTCCAGATAAACGCTAGTCGATACAGGTGGAGGCCCTTATATGTCCGCTATTCTATTATCAGTGCTGGCGGACGTGGAAGTAGAGGTGGCGCCGGTAGTGCAGGTGTCACGGGGATGTAGTCTCGTCGAATGAGATACTGAAGTTAATAGATTCGTCTGCCGTCTGATTCTGAAGGTCGTTCAGTTTGTGCACCTAACATTTAATCATGACATATTTACACTAGTGTTGACATAACTATATATAATGATGATGATGATGATGATGCTGCGGTTATTGGCACTTAGCATAGGGTTCTCCATCAGTTGTATGCTGCATGCAACAATATACTATAGATAATGCTGAACGGACAAAATAAATAGATATGTATTACATATATGGCTACATATTTTAGTACAAATGTAGTATATGATATTTAAGTATTAGTATTTAATGTACTAATAAAGTCACAAATATTGAATAGATGTAAATTAACATAATGTAAATAATAAATAGTAATGTAACTCTATCATGCAGCAGTATACGCTATGTAAAAGAGGGATTAGCATTTCACTTATACACAAAGTATTATCATACATTAACTGCTTAACTCAAGATATCGTTATGTTACTGGTGTTTTAGTAATTATCCACCATTGCAATATAACGTTAAATCTTAGATAAACAACCGTACATCACTGTGAACAATATTGTTTAAAAATGTAACATAATTTGAAGATCGGTTTAACGAGTAGTTATTTAATTATATTCCCTTTAATGAACTAAAAATCAATGTGTGTAACCTCTAATGAATCATTGCAGGCTTATTCACTTCGTACGTAGAATAGGGTAAGGTATCAGCAGTACAGGTTTACTGACTGTATAGGAATTAGAGGTGGTAGTGTTGAACACGATGATGAAGAATAGGGCTAAGACTTTGTAGCGAACAACAATAACCATGGTTTAAGTAATGCGTACAACGTTATAGAGGGGTAACCTAACCCCTAGATGGGACTAATACGACTGACTAACCTCTGTCGAGATCTCTACACACTATCGCAGGTTTCTTCTAGATGTTTCCGTCCTCCGTGGAGAGTATGCTCGATGAACCGTGTCTATCACTGGACGTCGTTAATGAAACGGTGGTGTCAGCGATATATGGGTCGAGGATCGGTGAACTTCGCGATAGAGATGTGGCGCTACCTGATGTTAAAGGTGTACGCATTAATTTACATGCCGAAAATATACTATTTGTATAAAATACACGAAATTCCATTATTTAAAATAATAAATCGTAAAACATTTAGTTAGTACTTACTAAGTACAATCGGCTTGGTATTATAATAAAAGAAGTCTATATTTGGTACATAGGCACACATATATAAATATAATTATATACATATACGTATATATATATATTAATATATATATATTAATATATATATTTACGTCAACAATCATATTAATAATGCACACTTCACACCTAGTTATTTTGAATATGTGCACAGGATTTACTATGAATTTGTTCTATGCTGTTATTATCCGATTTTAGAAATAAATCAAGTGGATTTTCTTTATAAATATTTTCATTTTTTTCAAATTGAAAAAAATTGTTCTCGTCATCAATATTTTCATTGATATCTTTATTGACTGCATGTTTATCTATAGAAAGTAATGTTTTATTTAGCAAACCTTTAACTTTTAAATAAATGTGTTCGTTATTAAATTCTTTTTTAATTGTTATCCACAGGTTACAAAATATTATATTATATATCAGTGTACTCAATTCCATATATATCACATCGATATATATTATAGTTATTTATATCAAGTTAGGTAGGTATTATAGCCTACTATTATTATATATGTATTTAATGATTTACGACGTACGATTGTACGTTGAGATTCATTATCACTGATAATTTATCACATTGGTCAATATTTAGCTACCGATCTATTTGAATTTGTTCAATAATAATATAATTATAATAGATTATAATTATAGAGCTCAAAGTTATGAAAATGCCAGCATATGTCTGGAAGATTCAATGACATGAAATATAGTATAATAACCATAGTACATTGTCAATATGGATTCACATATCTACACTGTGTATTCCTTAAATCTGGTTGGGCAAAATGCCGTTAAATCTTCGATAAGTGTAGCAATATTATTTGCCTTCATCCCAAATCAATATAATTTATTTAGCCAAACTATATAAAGAATATATTAACATCTAGATTAAAGAAGAATATAATATTTTTTATTAAAAGCATTATCGAATATAAAATGGTTATCGCAAGCAGATTCTGTTAGTGCAGTCTCTTGATAACTTCTTATAGGACCTAATTACATAATTTATATCTGATATTATATATGTTAAAATATAACTTAAATTACATTACTAGAGTCAATGTATTTATTCAATAAAATGCAATTTTAGAATTTGAGACTTCGATATAATGAAAACCGTGGAGCTAATTACTTTGTAGAATAAAGTCGATCAGAAAAGTATTGCAATTAGGTTACATTGAGATAATAGCGGTAATACAAAATATTGATGCACTCTATAAATCAGTGATTCCCAACCTATGGGTCATTGAGTATTTTGTGTAGGTCCTGATCCAATTTCTAAAAAATAATATAAATGCTTTTATATGCAAATTGGATTTATGGTCGAGAAAAATTTAAGATGGAAATATATATTTAAATATATGTATATTAATTTGTATATGATTATTTTATGATTAAAGTATAATAATAACAAAATAAAATTTGTCATTGGGTCATGGTATATTTTTTAATTAAGAATTATAAAAAAGGGTCACGGTGAAAGAAGGTTGGGAACCACTGCTCTAAATATATATGCGAGAAAAGAAATGATTATGAGGAGTTGATTAAAGTAGGTTAAAGTACAAACAAATTACAAAATAATTAGTATAATGATAACATATTATAAAATTGAAGAATTATAAATATTAGTTTTTGCCAAAATGGCCCATTTAATATGTTATTAAATTATTATGGGGCCCATGCGCTTTTTTTGCCCGGGGCCCATGGTATGCTTAAGCCGGCCCTGATAGGTATATATATAATATATATACTATATATTAAGATACTTTACTAGTGTTATTTTAGTTATAATGATTACAGAGAATATTATTGCAAATAGGTTTTCAATATGTGCAAGTAATCAGTAATCCTAAATTTCAAATACACACACAATATATGACATATCGATTCATAAATAAACATACATTATTATCAATTATAATAAGATTATTAATAAATTATTGTTTTACTATGTTGATATATATATATATAAATTATAATTAAACAAATTATAAAATATTTAAATATATAATTATTATAATTCAATTATTTATATTTTTATATAATTTAATTATAGTAACCATATATTTTATATCATTTTAATTTTAAAATATTTAACTTGAATTTAATTATTAAATATTTAACATGAATTTAATTATTTATATATAATTAATTTTATATTATTATTAATAATTTTATTAATAAATGTATACTTATTAAGACATCTCTTATACTATATGACAACAGATAACTAGTATAATTCTAGAAATAGATATGCAATTGACAGTTGAGAAACCTAAGACACGCTTGAAAAACATTTATATAAAGTATCGAAACTGTTAATCTATAAATGTCTGTGAATATTGACTATAATTTATAAAGATATTAATTAAAAGAGTGATTATATGAAGATTTGTAATAAATAAATGGTATAATAGGATAAGAATGACAAAAAGGACATAACCTTTATAACATGTGCCTTCTAGAACAAGTAGTAAACTAAACTAAGGGATAAAGCGTTGTTTTAATCATATGTGGAGTGTGCTCAAGAACGCGCGCCATCCTTCTAACCAATAGATACGTATCGCTATTAGCCAATGAGCGTGCTTGTCATTTATTTAAATTATATTATTATTATTTAATAGTAAATTCAATTATTAATCGAATAATTAAGTAATATGTATGCTATTTGAGTAAATACCATATTTCATATATATATATATATATAATATAAGTATATCATTACATTTTGTATTAAACTATATTATATATATACCTATTTACTAACAATATATGACATATTAAATTAATTAAAAATAACAATATATATTATATAATATAAGTAGGGTATATTGATAAATTGATAAACAGTACTAATTGAAAATAAAATGCATTGACATATTATATATAAAATATGAGATACATTTTGAATTGAATTGAATATTGTTTATTGAGTAGAAATACAATATAATGCAATTTCAACACTATATACAATTTCTGCTCAAAGGAGAGTACCAGAGATTATCTTGTAATCTATACTCACAACAAGGGTACCAATCCTAATATAATAATACAATAATATGACAACGATAACATTAATAATATTATTAATGTTATTAACTTTTTACTATATAGTAAAAAGTGAAAGAAAAAAACAGATAAACTAATTTAAAATTATATATACAACAACCACGCCCTCACATTATAGGTGTCGATTATTTAGTAAAATACGTGCAAATTAATGATAATTAGTATCCACGATGATTTATAATATTCATTTGAAGATGTGTATCGCTTATGATCAAATCGCTAGTTATAAATAAACAACCTATATATCCGTATCTATGATATCTACAATGTGTACTATCTTAGATTATCTTAGATTATCTTAGATTATCTTAGATTATCTTAGATTATCTTAGATAGTACACATTGTAGATATCATAGATACGGATATATAGGTTGCTTATTTATAACTATCAATTTGATCATAAGCGATACACATAGTCTATATAATAGTTAATAACACATCAGTGATCACATATAGTTAGCACATCCGGTCAATTAGGCTTTAAAGCGGTTTTATTAACACGTAGCTTTGTTTGTTCCGGAAGCTAAATAGGCTAATTAGGATGATGATAATAATATAATGTTAGGTAATCGGATCAAAGGTATTATAACATTTCAGTAAAGTATACAATACCGAAACATTTATACACAATTTAAATAAATAACTTCAATTAATTATAATTTGAGATAATTATCGCTTACAAATATTTTATTTTGTGTTTTTTAACGAAATAAATTGTATTCTCGTAATTGAATCAATTTTAAGGTAATGTTGACTTTCACCGCTAACGTTATTGAATATCGTGTAGTTATCAGGCAGTTCTTCACGGGTGAGATACGCCACACCTGATAGCTATCTAGGTCACTACTAGGTGTACTGCTACTATTGATACGTCTACTGCTGCTACCACTGGTCGGTGTCTTAGTACCGGTGAGTCATCGTTACGTAAGGCTGATTAAGTGGCATTCGAGTGACGTCTAGCTCCTCCCTTTGTGGGCGTGTCGTTATTGAGTGACCGACAGCCGTTGTTATGAATACCTGCACCATATACATAGGATCTCTTATGTCTATGACCTGCGCTATAGGACAAGTATAAGTCACGTTTATTTACCATCGGTCACTTTACTCTGAACTCTGGTCCACTTTCAACTGAGGGTTGTTGTATAGGTCACTTTACTCTAAACTCTACTCCACTTTACACTGAGGGGTGTTGTATCGGTCACTTTACTTTAAACTCTACTCCACTTTACACTGAGGGGTGTTGTATCGGTCACTTTATTCTAAACTCTAGTCAACACTTTTTTTGGTTTGTAATTAAATTAATGTATTTCCATATAATGATTAATATATATAATATAAATATATAATAACCTATAGGTATTATAATAAATTGATAAAAACCAAGAAAAAAGCACGCAATATATTTCGAGTCAACTCGATTATAATAGTTTACTCTATAGAGTAAACTGAAGTTTTATTCTACTCATGAGTGGCGTAGAGTTTACTCAACTCGAGTACTTTTACTATTAGTCTAAACTTAACCCCACTCGTATATTATAACTACATGGATACGCGTGGGGTGTAACGCTTACCTCCATGGGGTTTAGAGTAAAGTCGCCCATAGTCACACTGACTATATATCGTATACTATAGTATACGTTTAATATAGTATTTGACTATAATATACTATAATATACTAGAACGTGTAATATATTCTATAGAACGTACAATATGTACTGTATGCAGTCCATATGACCATATGTATGTATGGGTGTGTTCGAGTGTGTGTGTGTATGCGGGTATGTGTGTGTTTGTGTGTGTGTGTACCTGATACGTGCCATACATAGGTGCCATACACACACGAATACACACACACACACATATATGTGATGATGACGAAGTTGGTATTGTTACGTAATAGAAAGTATTACATCGTTACATAGATACGTAATAGAAAGTATTACATCGTTACATAGATGACGTAATAGAAAGTATTACATCGTTACATAGATGACGTAATAGAAAGTATTACATCGTTACATAGATGACGTAATAGAAAGTATTACATCGTTACATAGATGACGTAATAGAAAGTATTACATCGTTACATAGATGACGTAATAGAAAGTATTACATCGTTACATAGATGACGTAATAGAAAGTATTACATCGTTACATAGATGACGTAATAGAAAGTATTACATCGTTACATAGATGACGTAATAGAAAGTATTACATCGTTACATAGATGACGTAATAGAAACTCGGCGCCCGCAGTACGGTTGATCACATGATATATGAAGCGATTGCATT
Source organism: Osedax fenrisi (assembly GCA_964019155.1). Lineage (NCBI taxonomy): Eukaryota > Metazoa > Annelida > Polychaeta > Sabellida > Siboglinidae > Osedax > Osedax fenrisi. The sequence goes on from OZ025239.1 coordinate 113,794,992, forward strand.
CTGGGTGCACCTACAACTGGTATGCCTACTCGCTCTGGCCTACTACATACGTGGTATATGCATGCGGACATGATAAGTAATCAATACACCTGTAATAGCTGCACTGTTAACCCACATTAGGATACAGCGAATTCAATTTATAGGATACTGATCGTTAAAATATCACCAACATTTGCCATTTACCCTAAATAGGGTACACTACCTTTAAACTAACTAGGGTACAATATATATATATATATTTATTAGGGTATATATATATGTTAAAAATGAGGGTATACCCTCATTTTGGTATACCTGACTGTTAAATACGCTAGAGTACAGTCTATATATGTATTAGGGTACAGCTATGTTAAATATCAGGGTACGTGATTATTATATTTACATATCATGAATTCAATTAAATACATATCATATAATTGCATTAGGGTACACAGTATCATATAATTAAGGTACAACCAGCTAATATTCTTTAGGGTACATTTTGATCATTTTTTGGGTACTGATCGTATTTATTCAAATTGGACCCTACTTGGGGTACACTGAAGTACAGCTATGGGGATACTATAGTGTACTTAAGCATAAGTATACTTACACCCTAAAAAAGCACTCGCTGTACCCTAATGTTTAACAGTGTGTACATATGCCGTTTGTATACCGGATGTCGCAGAGATTTGTTATCAAGATTTATGAACTGATTTTTAATATATTTTTTTTTTAAATAAAAAATCTTCTTTATAATTATTACGATGGAATTGCGTGTACACCAAATATATTAGGATGTAATCAAAGATTCTATTATCACGATTATTAATTACACGTGCCATTTTATAGTAATGTAGGTGAGTTATTTCATTACCGTGACGTTATCTTGGAGCGTGAATATATTACAAGTAATTAGAGATCGTGATATTTAGATTGGCATATAAGCTTATAAGATGTATATATTAGTATATATAATTATATATAATACATATATATATATACAAATAATAAAAACATTAAAACTTATATATACATAAGTTTATACATATATGTATTATATTATATGTAGGTATACGTACAACATATTTGTTTAAATAAACAAACAAATAGGTGGTGAATTATAATCATGATATATATATATATATCTATATAACAACCTATATATATATATATATATTATAATACAACTATGGAGATTCATTATATATATATATATATATATATATATATATATATATATATATATATAATTTAATGTATATTTAATAAATGATTTATATATATATATTTTGTTTTTTTTATAAATGTGTTAATAGATAATTAAATATACTACATTAAATTTAAAAGTTTATGGTTGGGATATAGTAGATGTTGATTCAGTCAGTTTTCATAAAATGACGCACGGCATGTAATTTCAATAATTATTTGTATATATGCTTAAATCCTCGTGAAGTGTCCACATTACCAGCTAAAAAATGTCCTAATTACCCGCTTCTAGGTATCAAGCTGTATACATTATATAATAATTATTGTAATTAAATATCTCTTTAATATCCAACTTTAATTTTAAATTTATATTATATATTAGTGATTTAATATATATTTGACTACATTTGTATTTCAATTTTGTAAAAACTAAATCGATTTATTTATTTTTTTACATATTTTTTTTTATTAATAGATATACAAATTACTTTTTACTTAATCGAACAATGCTTACCAATTCGTATATTTCATATATATATATTTTGTGAACGTAATTATAGTTTATGAAATAAGCCAGCTGGCAACATTACCCGTATTTCCCCTATAGGGTTAAATACACATCAATAAGTATACTTTTTATAATAATGACAGGGTATATATGTTATTATAACATAAGAAGAGGATGGAAAATTGCGTGTAACTGTATAGTGTTGCATATATAATTATTATATATATATATTTATATATATACATATATATATATATATATATATATATATATATATATATATATATATATATAATAAAGTATATTAATTATTTAATGTGTATTTACATTTATTTAATTTTAATTCCTTTCAATATTGGAACTTATAATTAAAATAGCTAAATAAGGAACTCGTTATTGTTGAACCTGTTATTGTTATTTGGTAATTTTTAAGTGATTTTATTGTTGTTGATTTTACAATATTAATATTCTATACAACAAATCACATATTTAAATCATATAGGTAAGCCCTCATATAAGCTAGCAATAGCATTTAAATAAATAACTGTAATGTAATATCATATGACCATCTAAATATTTATAAATAAGTAATATGGTCATGGTATACCCAAAGATAATTCCATAGTAACACGATGAACATAGTATATTAGGTATAAACTGGTAGAGCTAGTACGATATAGCAGGTATTTAATTCAAAACCATGATAAATAAATCTAAGGATTTACACTACGACTGTCACTATATATTATATAACATCATGTAATCTCATATGCCAATCTAAATATCACGATCTCTAATTACTTGTAATATATTCACGCTCCAAGATAACGTCACGGTAATGAAATAACTCACCCACATTACTATAAAATGGCACGTGTAATTAATAATCGTGATAATAGAATCTTTGTTTACATCCTAATATATTTGGTGTACACGCAATTCCATGGTAATAATTATAACGAAGATTTTTTATTTAAAAAAAATATATTAAAAACCAATTCATAAATGTTGATAACAAATCGCTGCGACATGCGATGCACACACTGTTAAACATTAGGGTACAGCGAGTGCCTTTTTAGGGTGTAAGTAGTTTCCCCATAGCCGTACCCCAAGTAGGGTCAAATTTGAATAAATACGATCATTACCCAAAAAATGATCAAAATGTACCTTAAAGAATATTAGCTGGTCGTACCCTAATTATATGATACCGTGTACCCTAATGCAATTGTATGATATGTACTTTAATTGAGTTGCATGATATGTAAATATAATAATCACGTACCCTAATATTTAACATAGATGTACCCTAATAAATATATAGACTGTACACTATAGTATACACTATATATAGTGAGTTTAAAAGTCGTGTACCCTATTTAGGGTACATGGCAAATGTTGGTGATATTTTAACGATCAGTATCCTATAAATTGAATTCGCTGTATCCTAATGTGGGTTAACAGTGCAGCTATTACAGGTGTATTGATTACTTATCATGTCCGCATGCATATACCACGTATGTAGTAGGCCAGAGCGAGTAGGCATACCAGTTGTAGGTGCACCCAGAATGCAATCGCTTCATATATCATGTGATCAACCGTACTGCGGGCGCCGAGTTTCTATTACGTCATCTATGTAACGATGTAATACTTTCTATTACGTCATCTATGTAACGATGTAATACTTTCTATTACGTCATCTATGTAACGATGTAATACTTTATATTACGTCATCTATGTAACGATGTAATACTTTCTATTACGTCATCTATGTAACGATGTAATACTTTCTATTACGTCATCTATGTAACGATGTAATACTTTCTATTACGTCATATATGTAATGGTGTAATACTTTCTATTACGTAACAATACCAACGACGTCATCATCATATATATATATATATGTTTGTGTGTATATTCGTGTGTGTATGGCATGTTTATGTACGGCACCTATGTATGGCACGTATCAGGTATATATACCCATACCATCGATATAAAGAAAGTTTCTTTATATCGATGACCCATACACACAATCACCCATACACCCGCACACACGCACACAAACGCATACATATAGTATGCAGTCCATACAGTCCATATTATACGTTCTAGTATATTATAGTATATTATAGTCAAATACTATACTATAGTATATATACGTATAATATATTATATACAATACGTATACGTATACTATACATCGATATTAGGTCAGTGTGCGCTATCGGAGACTTTACTCTAAACCCCATGGAGTTAAGCGTTACACCCCACACGTATCCATTTAGTTATAATATACGAGTGGGGTTAAGTTTAGAGTACTAGTAAAAGTACTTCACTCGTTTTACTCTATAGAGTCTACTCGAGTTGAGTAAACTCTACTCCACTCATGCGTAGGATACCTAGAGTAAAACTTCAGTTTACTTTAATCGAGTCGACTCGAAATATATTGCGCGCTTTTTTCTTGGTTTTTATCAATTTATTATAATACCTATAGGTTATTATATATATTTATATTATATATATTAATCATTATATGGAAATACATTAATTTAATTACAAACCAAAAAAAATCAGTATATAATAAATGTTGATTGAAATGAGGGGGGAGTAGAGTTTAGAGTAAAGTAACCGATACAACACCCCTCAGTGTAAAGTGGAGTAGAGTTTAGAGTAAAGTGACCGATACAACACCCCTCATTGTAAAGTGGACTAGAGTTTAGAGTAAAGTGACCGATACAACACCCCTCAGTTGAAAGTGGACCAGAGTTCAGAGTAAAGTGACCGATGGTAAATAAACGTGACTTATACTTGTCCTATAGCGCAGGTCATAGACATAAGAGATCCTATGTCTATGGTGCAGGTATTCATAACAACGGCTGTCGGTCACTCAATAACGACACGCCCACAAAGGGAGGAGCTAGACGTCACTCGAATGCCACTTAATCAGCCTTACGTAACGATGACTCACCGGTACTAAGACACCGACCAGTGGTAGCAGCAGTAGACGTATCAATACTACCACTAGTAGTAGTACACCTAGTAGTGACCTAGATAGCTATCAGGTGTGACTCACCAGTGAAGAACTGCCTGATAACTACACGATATTCAATAAACGTTAGTGGTGAAAAGTCATTAACTTTAAAATTATTTAAATTACGAGAATACAATTTATTTTATATAAAAAACACAAAATAAAATATTTGTAAGCGATAATTATCTCAAATTATAATTGATTGAAGTTATTTATTTAAATTGTGTATAATTGTTTCGGTATTGTATACTTTACTGAAATGTTATAATACCTTTGATCCGATTACCTAACATTATATTATTATCATCAGCCTAATTAGCCTATTTAGCTTCCGGAACAAACAAAGCTACGTGTTAATAAAACCGCTTTAAAGCCTAATTGACCGGATGTGCTAACTATATGTGATCACTGATGTGTTATTAACTATTATATAGACTATGTGTATCGCTTATGATCAAATTGATAGTTATAAATAAGCAACCTATATATCCGTATCTATGATATCTACAATGTGTACTATCTAAGATAATCTAAGATAATCTAAGATAATCTAAGATAATCTAAGATAATCTAAGATAATTTAAGATAGTACACATTGTAGATATCATAGATACGGATATATAGGTTGCTTATTTATAACTAGCGATTTGATCATAAGCGATACACATCTTCAAATGAATATTATAAATCATCGTGGATACTAATTATCATTAATTTGCACGTATTTTACTAAATAATCGAGACCTAATATAATGTGAGGGCGTGGTTGTTGTATATATAATTTTAAATTAGTTTATCTGTTTTTTTCTTTCAATTTTTACTATATAGTAAAAAGTTAATAACATTAATAATATTATTAATGTTATCGTTGTCATATTATTGTATTATTATATTAGGATTGGTACCCTCGTTGTGAGTATAGATTACAAGATAATCTCGAGATCTGCTACTCTCCTTTGAGCAGAAATTGTATATACCACATTATATTTTATTTCTACTCAATAAACAATATTCAATTCAATTCAAAATGTATCTCATATTTTATATATAATGTCAATGCATTTTATTTTCAATTAGTACTGTTTATCAATTTATCAATATACCCTACTTATATTATATAATATATACCTATATTGTTATTTTTAATTAATTTAATATGTCATATATTGTTAGTAAATACTATTTACTAAATAGGTATATATATAATATAGTTTAATACAAAATGTAATGATATACTTATATTATATATATATATATATATATATATATATATATATGAAATATGGTATTGACTCAAATAGCATACATATTACTTAATTATTCGATTAATAATTGAATTAATAATTGAATAATTGAATTTACTATTAAATAATAATAATATAATTTAATAATTTAAATAAATGACAAGCACGCTCATTGGCTAATAGCGATACGTATCTATTGGTTGGAAGGATGGCGCGCGTTCTTGAGCACACTCCACATATGATTAAAACGCCGCTTTATCCCTTAGTTTAGTTTACTACTTGTTCTAGAAGGCACATGTTATAAAGGTTATGTCCTTTTTGTCATTCTTATCCTGTTATACCACTTATTTATTACAAATCTTCATATAATCACTCTTTTAATTAATATCTTTATAAATTATAGTCAATATTCACAGACATTTATAGATTAACAGTTTCGATACTTTATATAAATGTTTTTCAAGCGTGTCTTAAGTTTCTCAACTGTCAATTGCATATCTATTTCTAGAATTATACTAGTTATCTGTTGTCATATAGTATAAGAGATGTCTTAATAAGTATAAATTTATTAATAAAATTATTAATAATAATATAAAATTAATTATATATAAATAATTAAATTCATGTTAAATATTTAATAATTAAATTCAAGTTAAATATTTTAAAATTAAAATGATATAAAATATATGGTTACTATAATTAAATTATATAAAAAAATAAATAATTGAATTATAATAATTATATATTTAAATATTTTATAATTTGTTTAATTATAATTTATATATATATATATCAACATAGTAAAACAATAATTTATTAATAATTTTATTATAATTGATAATAATGTATGTTTATTTATGAATCGATATGTCATATATTGTGTGTGTATTTGAAATTTAGGATTACTGATTACTTGCACATATTGAAAACCTATTTGCAATAATATTCTCTGTAATCATTATAATTAAAATAACACTAGTAAAGTATCTTAATAAGTACCTATATAGTATATATTATATATATATATATACCTATACCTATTCAAATAGTTTCATGATAATAATATTTCATAATTGATATTTATTTAATCACATAACATTATAATAATTATACCAAAACCTCCTATATATTCTTAAACTGATTATATAGAATTTGGCTTTGATTTTACTGAATATAAAAATAATTCAATAACAATTATTTTGGATATATAAATAACTGTGAAATACAAACCATGAAAATTTAAATCGTGAAATAATATAATATTATATATTATATATATCGGGAAATAATGTATTATATGCAGGAAACCTTTTACATTATATTATAAATATAGGAATATACAAACTATATAAAACTTTAAACAAATAGTAAGTATATTAAATTAATCGAATAGTTTCATGATAATAATATTTCATAATTGATATTTATTTAATCACATAACATTATAATAATTATACCAAAACCTCCTATATATTCTTAAACTGATTATATAGAATTTGGCTTTGATTTTACTGAATATAAAAATAATTCAATAACAATTATTTTGGATATATAAATAACTGTGAAATACAAACCATGAAAATTTAAATCGTGAAATAATATAATATTATATATTATATATATCGGGAAATAATGTATTATATGCAGGAAACCTTTTACATTATATTATAAATATAGGAATATACAAACTATATAAAACTTTAAACAAATAGTAAGTATATTAAATTAATCGAATGTAAATATTTATTTTAAATAAAATTCTAATTAATGTATAATTATTATAATTTAATATTATTATCTTTTGTAATAGATTTTTTAAAATGTATTTGAATTATACATATACCATTTTATTTAATATCCTTTTATAATTATAAATAAATATATAGCTTTACTTTTGATAATTACACATATTATCTTAAATATAGAACTTATGATTCTTATTTTCTTTAATATATCTTAATATAATATTAAAATTATTTGAAATTGTTCACATACATAGTATTTAATTCTTCTTATAAATATATTTCATATTTTTAGACTAATATAATCTAAATCCTGTGCACATATTCAAAATAACTAGGTGTGAAGTGTGCATTATTAATATGATTGTTGACGTAAATATATATATATTAATATATATATATACGTATATGTATATACGTATATGTATATAATTATATTTATATATGTGTGTCTATGTACCAAATATAGACTTCTTTTATTATAATACCAAGCCGATTGTACTTAATAAGTACTAACTTAATGTTTTACGATTTATTAATTTAAATATGGAATTTCGTGTATTTTATACAAATACCATACTTTCGGCATGTAAATTAATGCGTACACCTTTGACATCAGGTAGCGCCACATCTCTATCGCGAAGTTCACCGATCCTCGACCCATATATCGCTGACACCACCGTTTCATTAACGACGTCCAGTGATAGTCACGGTTCATAGAGCATACTCTCCATGGAGGACGGAAACATCTAGAAGAAACCTGCGATAGTGTGTAGAGATCTCGACAGAGGTTAGTCAGTCGTATTAGTTCCATCTAGGGGTTAGGTTACCCCTCTATAACGTTGTACGCATTACTTAAACCATGGTTATTGTTGTTCGCTACAAAGTCTTAGCCCTATTCTTCATCATCGTGTTCACCACTACCACCTTTACCTCCTATACAGTCAGTAAACCTGTACTGCTGATACTTTACCCTATTCTACATACGAAGTGAATAAGCCTGCAATGATTCATTAGAGGTTACACACATTGATTTTTAGTTCATTAAAGGGAATATAATTAAATAACTACTCGTTAAACCGATCTTCAAATTATGTTACATTTTTAAACAATATTGTTCACAGTGATGTACGGTTGTTTATCTAAGATTTAACGTTATATTGCAATGGTGGATAATTACTAAAACACCAGTAACATAACGATATCTTGAGTTAAGCAGTTAATGTATGATAATACGTTGTGTATAAGTGAAATGCTAATCCCTCTTTTACATAGCGTATACTGCTGCATGATAGAGTTACATTACTATTTACTATTTACATTACGTTAATTTATATCTATTCAATATTTGTGACTTTATTAGTACATTAAATACTAATACTTAAATATCATATACTAAATTTGTACTAAAATATGTAGCCATATATGTAATACATATCTATTTATTTTGTCCACTCAGCATTATCTATAGTATATTGTTGCATGCAGCATACGACTGATGGACAACCCTATGCTAAGTACCAATAACCGCATCATCATCATCATCATCATTATATATAGTTATGTCAACACTAGTGTAAATATGTCATGATTAAATGTTAGGTGCACAAACCGAACGACCTTCAGAATCAGACGGCAGACGAATCTATTAACTTCAGTATCTCATTGGACGAGACTACGTCCCCGTGACACCTGCACTACCGGCGCCACCTCTACTTCCACGACCGCCAGCACACATAATAGAATAGCGGACATATACGGGCCTCCACCTGCATCGACTAGCGTTTATCTGGACCACTGTACAGACACAATCAGCAATGTCTGAGATAATCTGAGGACGTACTTCACGGAAGGTTCTAGAACAATAACTATGACAACGATGACGATGACTCATTCTTTACTAAGTACACACATGAATAATAGTTCATTGAGCTTCAATTGAATTGGGTACCATAGTTATTTAGGATACACTGTTAAAAAGTAGGGTACAGCGAATTCAATTTATAGGGTACAGATCGTTAAAATATCACAACAATTTACAATGTACCTTAAGTAGCGTACACGACTTTTAAATAGGGTACAATATATATATTTTTAGGATACATATATGTTAAATATTAGGGTACATGACTGTTAATTGCACAGTATATATTTGTATATATATTTTTTATATATATTTGTACAGTCTATATATTTATTAGGGTACAGCTATGTTAAATATTAGGGTACGTGATTATTATATTTACATATCATGCAATTCAATTAAACTACATATCATACAATTGTGTTAAGGTACACGGTATCATATAATTAGGGTACAACCAGCTAATATTCTGTAGGGTACATTTTGATCATTTTTAGGGTACTGATCGTATTTATTCAAATTTGACCTTATTTGGGGTACAGCTATGGGGACACTATTTACACCCTAAAAATGGCACTCGCTGTATCCTAATTTTTAACAGGATATAGGAACCACCATGAAAATATAAATCGTGAAATACTTGATTATATGTGGGAAACCTTTTACCTCATTTATATAATTATTTTATTAATAAATGTTTTAATACAAACTATGTAAAACTATAAACAAATATTAAGTATGTAAATTAATCTCTAATGTAAATATTATTTTAAGGTTATCTTATTGTCACAACATTTTGAAAAAAAAATTAAATTCACCAATTTTTATTATTACTAATTACAATTGGGACATATTAATGTTCCGAAATTTTCAGATAATTATATTCATTAAAGTTATTGAAAATTATGTTTTATAGAGCTAGCGAAATATTATGATCAAAAACTGTATAAAATAAATACTACCTATTGATTTACTGCTATTATTATAATTTGTATAATATATATATATATGTATATATACATATACTTAGACGTTTAATAGTATATGATCTATAAACTAAATATAAGTATGATATACTCATAAAATTCTTTATAAATTATAAAATAAATTAGTAATTTTCAAATCCATTTTACTTTTAATTTACATTTTCAGAATAATTTATTTTGCTTATATAGGTGTACCTACCTGTGTTAAAAATCTTTTTCGCGGTTAAATATTAAATATTGGCCCCTACAATTTCTAGTATATAAAGATTATATATCATGACACGGTGTCTATTTTTTTTATTTGTATTATGTTAAATATATTTTTAATCTTGCGTATTTATTTGACTAATTTTCAATTTTTAATTATTGGTAAATTACAACATACAATTTTATATAGAAATATATAATTATATTAAAAACAAAAATAGTAATCTATAGATTTATATATATATAATCTTAATATATAGTAAACATTTTTTTGTCAATCATGAATAATAAATGCAGTATATTATTTATAGTGAAAATAGCGTTTCCTATTTATTTACCATCGTTATAAAGAAAGTGGATAAGCAATTGATGCACGCAATGTATGTAAAAGATAGATACGTGAATGGTACTTTTATCGATAAATTAACAAAATGGTATCTGTGATTTTGATTGGATATTAGTCATATTATATATGTCAAATATTAAAACAGTAGGCTTTTCTTCAAAATAGATTAAAGTGATTTCGATCTATATCAATGGATTAGATTATAAATATCAATAAAATAGTATGATATCTTCAATTTAAATACACAAAATTACGAGGAATATTGATATAATATATTTTAAATATATAATTTTATTTTTAGTATATATAGTACATTACAATTGGTAGTAATTATCAATATATATGTATAAATATATATTAATTTTAAATAAAAAGTAGTGGGCCAGATAGTGGGTTTCGACTGCAGCGCCCGTAGCGGATAGTGCCATACACAACATTCAATTGCTTATCCGCTTTTTTTATATCGATGCTATTTACATGTAAATGTGGGCGTATTTTTGGTGACACTAGGATGCCCTTAAATAAAACTTTTATTAATTTATAATAATTATATTATAATAATATTATCTTTTGTAATCAATAGAGATTTATTAATATGTATTTGAATTATAAATATAACCTTTTATTTTTATATTTTATTAATATAATTACAAATAAATATATACCTTTGATAATTATACATATTATCTTAAATATATAACTTATAATTCTTATTTTTTTTAATATATCATAATACAATATTAAAATTATTCGACATTTTTGACGTAGTTTTCCTACTTAGTTTTTAATTATTTGTATAAATATATTTCATACTTTTTAGACTAATATAATCAAAAAACAGTACACGTATTCAAAATAACTAGGTGTGAAGTGTGTGTTATTAAAATGATTGTTGACGTGAATATATATATATATATATATGTATGTATATAATTATATTGATATAGTTGTACTTATGTACCTAAGTATGCTTATTTTACCATAATACCAAGCAGATAGTACTTAGTAAGTAGTACCCGGTAGTGCTTAGGTATATAACATGTTAGGCCTATTATCATAGATATCAAGTTAGACATCAATATATTATATAAACAACTTATGACAACATAGTCACATCGACTCCATATATATATAATAGTCTAATATCACTTTTTATATTGAATACAACGAGTGTGCCTATTTGAATATGTATACATCATACTAGATAATTGAATATGTAAGCTGATTTTAAACTATATATTATTCTTTATTAATTAAAATAATATATATGAATAGGTATTTTATTATTGCTAGGTTTTAATTTATTAATTTTAGAAATAAATAATAACCCCTATTATTTCAGGATATAAACTATTCCATTTCATATATACAATTTATTGGATATTTTAATATTATATAATGAGTTATTGTAACTATTTATAGATTATATAAGATTATATTTTAAGTTATGTGGCGGTACATAAATATATATTTTAATTTGAAAAAAAGAATGAAAAAACATGTATTATAATATATATATTTAGAATAAATAACTAAAACCATCATTAAATATTATTATTGATGATATGCTTGTATGATGAAGGAATACTCTGCCGGCTTAAACAGAATTAATATAAACATGGCCCATTACTTCACATGTCAATTATTTGCACTTTAATCTTAATGATATATATATATATTAACATTTAATTATATGTATTTTAGTAATTATTGTACGATTTATTAATTTAAATACGGAATTTCGTGTATTTTATACAAATAGTATACTTTCGGCATGTAAATTAATGCGTACACCTTTGACATCAGGTAGCGCCACATCTCTATCGCGAAGTTCACCGATCCTCGAACCATATATCGCTGACACATCTACCACCGTTTCATTAACGACGTCCAGTGATAGTCACGGTTCATCGAGCATACTCTCCACGGAGGACGGAAACATCTAGAAGAAACCTGCGATAGTGTGTAGAGATCTCGACAGAGGTTAGTCAGTCGTATTAGTCCCATCTAGGGGTTAGGTTACCCCTCTATAACGTTGTACGCATTACTTAAACCATGGTTATTGTTGCTCGCTACAAAGTCTTAGCCCTATTCTTCATCATCGTCTTCACCACCACCACCTCTACCTCCTATACAGTCAGTAAACCTGTACTGCTGATACTTTACCCTATTCTACATACGAAGTGAATAAGCCTGCAATGATTCATTAGAGGTTACACACATTGATTTTTAGTTCATTAAAGGGAATATAATTAAATAACTACTCGTTAAACCTCCATTCAAATTATGTTACATTTTTAAACAATATTGTTCACAGTGATGTACGGTTGTTTATCTAAGATTTAACGTTATATTGCAATGGTGGATAATTACTAAAACACCAGTAACAACGATATCTTGAGTTAAGCAGTTAATGTATGATAATACGTTGTGTATAAGTGAAATGCTAATCCCTCTTTTACGTAGCGTATACTGCTGCATGATAGAGTTACATTACTATTTATTATTTACATTACGTTAATTTACATCTATTCAATATTTGTGACTTTATTAGTACATTAAATACTAATACTTAAATATCATATACTAAATTTGTAATAAAATATGTAGCTATATATGTAATACATATCTATTTTTTTTGTCCACTCAGCATTATCTATAGTATATTGTCGCATACAGCATTCGACTGATGGACAACCCTATGCTAAGTGCCGATAACCGTATTATCATCATCATCATCATCATCATTATATATAGTTATGTCAACACTAGTGTAAATATGTCATGATTAAATGTTAAGTACACAAACTGAACGACCTTCAGAATCAGACGGCAGACGAATCTATTAACTTCAGTATTTCATTGGACGAGACTACGTCCCCGTGACACCTGCACTACCGGCGCCACCTCTAATTCCACGACCGCCAGCACTGATAATAGAATAGCGGACATATAAGGCACGCCACCTGCATCGACTAGTGTTTATCTGGACCACTGTACAGACATAATCAGCAATGTCTGAGATAATCTGAGGACGTACTCAACGGAAGGTTCTAGAACAATAACTATAACAACGATGATGATGACTCATTCTTTACTAAGTACACTCAGCGTAATATTTCACTGAGACTGATTTATCGCTATTTAATTTAGATCAAATTATATCTAATACTAGTAGTTAAGTTCTACTTATGATATAGAAGGATAAACATATAATTAAATATAAATTAAACGATAATGTAGGCTGCATTTGATGCGTTCAACCCAGTAATCATAGACTACACTTATTGTAATAATGTTACACTTCCATCACTTAATAACACTTAGCATTATATAGTAATACATTCTGATAATAACTATTATCTCTCTCCTAACAAACCTCTTGTAACATTGCTGGAGATATGATACCATTAGTATTGTGATGTCTAGTGTATGATATTTAATATGGCTGATATAAACATAAATCACAACCACAATCACTAATGTTAACATATATTATTATTTATATCTCCATAAATCTACAATATTTGATTGCGTTGTGATTTTAACCTGTGATCTAGTGCTTTAGAGATGATCTCTCGCGTCCATAGCCTGCTATCTATACCTCGCATTATAAATTGTAAAGCTTCACTTCGTTATTATGCAGGAACTCCCTGCATTTCCTTTCACCTATCTCGCTGATCTCACCCAAGCTGAATACAGCCAGCAGGTTACACCATTGCAGTAGTACTGTCACTAGTACTACCACTAATTTAGTAATACTAACACTGATACTAACGCTGTTAATAACTACACCGGCATCAGTAACACTACCAATAATACTGATGAGGTAACACTTATTAGCATAACTAGCATCACTATGAACATATGAGCTACTTTCCTTTTGAAAATTATCACAACCCTAGTTTATTTATCAGACTAATACGTATGTAATATTAAATAATATAATGCCATCCCATAATTAAAGTCATGAAATCATTCAACCACAAACTAGAAGTTTATATCTATAGTCGCCGCCCCTATCACACGCTGTCAGTATATTATCGTGATGTCCCTGTTAACAATCTAGCGTAGTCTATCGTAGGCGTAACCACACCCCCTTGACCTTCAGCAACTATCACGTCACGATAACACAGGGCATCTCAACCAGAAACCTGTCAAGTTTACTGCGGAACACACGTCCCTAACATTCTCCAGGGAATACTCTATCGTCTTTGACGAACACCTCTAGTTTCAGTGAACCGGGAGCTTCTAAGGATTCTGCCATCGATGTTTGTAAATTCAAACGACTATATCTACTAGTTAATCGTACAATATTGTTTACTTTATTTTATTAAAAATACAAATTATCTTTCTAATTTTCCTTATTTTTTTTACCATAATAGAATTTATATTTCAATTAAAAAATGTAAAGACGGGAAAGATAAGGAATTATATATTGTAATTCTGATGCTATGATTTGATAGGTATTAAGGGCATACGTCTGTGTGCACTGCGTATTATCATGTTAATAGATAGAGGAAATATTAAGAAAAGGTCCATTAAATTAATTTGTAGGTAAAACTCTTCAATGAATTTAACTATTTTTGTATTGTATACAATATATATAATGCCTCAATTATGTTTTTATATATTTTTTAAATATAGTTTATTTCATGTATAAATATATTATTTATTATGTCTAATTTATTTACACCAATATTGTTTCTTTTCAATAATATTTACAAAAATAATACAACATAATGTTATTTATTCATATGCTATTTACATTTAGCTTTTTCTAAACATACATTTATATTCACCTAGTTAGTTCAAAATAATTATTCTGAGTAAAATACATCTAAAGTAAATATAGTTTATGTAATTATCATAGTAGTATCAAAGTACGGGCTTTGGTAGTATATAGAAATAAAATAAAGCAATAATATTGTTGTATAATTTATAAAATAATATATATAGATGTGTAAATTCAATAAATAATTTTAAATTGGAATTGTAAAATACATAATTATTACATAATTATACATGATAAAATAATATAAATTCATTATAATATAATATAAATTAATTATATAAAATATAAAATAATATAAATATAAATTCATTATATAAAATAATATTTATATATATGTACAAATTTCATATAAATAATATATATATATATACATATACAAGCAGTAGGACACGGCTTCGAGCCTCGTCCGGTCCATTAATTAATTTTATAAAATGGGTCTTAAAATATTTTTTAGAAGTGATCTTATATAATTGTGTATAAATAAATGATCAGCTCTTGTTAACTATGGATGCCTTAACATGAGAGCGGCTTCGAAGGGACATTAGAGCCATGTATGGTTATAAGTGAAAACTTCATCTAAGTTCCTTGATGGGATGAAAGGACTCCACCAAATAAAAAAAATAACAAAAATAATATATATATATATATATATATATATATATATATATATATATATATATATATATCTATATTTATATAGATGTATAAATATAATATAAATGCAATATATATATATATGAAAAATAATGTTATATTAGGTGCCAGCTGCAGACAGATAATCCTGCTCTCCAGCAAGGTACAACCTCTTGTCTGGCAGAAGGGGAGGATCTTGTCTCAATAATGTTCTGCATATGTGCTTTCTTCTTCGATCTTACCATTTTTATAACAAAATTATATAATATAAATAATCATAAACGAAATAAATACAATAATAAACTAATATAAATGATATCCAATACAATTAAATATTACTAATAATTACTAATAAATATATAAATACTAATAACTATAAGTAAATATAAATAGTACAAATATAAATGTAAATAAATGAAATGAATGTCAAAATATAGTGACAAATTATAAATATTATAAATCTAATATAACTCTATAATATAAATGCTAATGTTATCAAATAAAAGTAATACTAGAATAATACTAGTAATATAAATAAATGTAAATATACTTACAAATATAATTAGCAAACAAATTATAAATAAAATAAACTCAACTATAAATCTAATATAAAGGCTAATAATGTTATAGGATTTACCTACAAATAACTATTTTAATTTTAATATATTTTTATAACTATTTTTTTGTGTAATATTAGAAAGTTTATTTAATTCTATAATATAACTCATATTTTAGTTATTTTAAATTTTTATAAAATAAAAGTTATGATCAAATATACGAAAAAATGTGATAGAATTGTTACATAGGAATTATGCATTTTATAATTTATTTAGAATACTCATTAGACACTAACTCTTTAAATAATATGTATTTGTTAATGAAATTAATAGAATGTATTTATTATATATGTTTATATATATAGAGATATATATATATATATATATATATATATATATATATATATATATATATATATATATATATATAGATATATATATATTTTAATTAAAAAATTAATAACTGATATAGGAAAAATATGATTTTTTGTTTAAAAATTATATTTTAATTATCAAAAATTAATGTAATTCATATTTTTAGAAAGCTTTTTAAATTCTATATTATAAGTTGTATTTTAGTTTTTACTAATTTACAAAAGAAAAAGTTATAGTCAAAATAATATTTCACTAATTAAAAAAAAAGGTTATCTTACATTTTTTTTTGTAATTTTTATTTTTTCGCTAACTCATAATCTTTTAGATATGATATTTAGAGAAAATATCAATAATTTCAGTTTTTTTAGTATTCATTTTTTAAGAATGTCAAATATTATTTTTTTTGTTATTAAAATATATAGCAAAATTGGAATAATTATAAAATTATTATTTAAAATAATTATAATTGTATTTGAATTACATATTATTATTGAATTTAAAAATGTTTATTACAAATTTCATCTATCTATTTTAGATATATCTAAGAGCGTACTCTTATAGAGTATACTCTTATAAATAATATCAAAAAAGTATTATGTCCTTCGACATTAATTTTAAATTCATTTAAGAAAAATTCTATAAATTGTATACATCTCCAGGAAATGTCTATGTTATCATTGAAACAATTACTTATTATCTTTGTTGTTAAAATTTCGTGTAACAAACAAAAATAGTTGATCAAAAGTCCTTTTTTAGTATTTTTTTTATTTCCTATGTTAAATATTATATGTACCAATGTTAAACTTTGATGGATTATAGCTGCCGTCATCCAAAATGTCAGAAAAAATCTATAATTTATTTATTTTCATCAGTCAAGCATAATCTATTGCCAATAATTCAAAGTAATAATATTTACACTGTACAGTGTACAGTGTACAGTGTAAAGAAACTATTTATCAATATCCTTATTCATTGTATATATATATATTAAAATTAATTCAATGTTATATAGAATGTATTCATACATTGTTCGTAACAATTGTGCTATTTATTATACATTATATCATATA
This sequence comes from Osedax fenrisi, assembly GCA_964019155.1. Lineage (NCBI taxonomy): Eukaryota > Metazoa > Annelida > Polychaeta > Sabellida > Siboglinidae > Osedax > Osedax fenrisi. The sequence goes on from OZ025239.1 coordinate 113,813,538, forward strand.
TGTATAATATGGTTTTAACTAAAAAAATATTAATATTACTTACTTATTCTATTAATATTTAAATGACTACCAATTCTATGAAAATAGCCAGTACGAGAATGGATTCACCAAAGACAGACAAGGTAGGCCAGATACATCGGCTAACATTATACTATATCATATAGTTGAAGTATATAGTATAGTAAATGTACAGAATTCTAATATATTTAGTTATATCTATCTAGGGTTTAATCGTGTTATATTTATCTGGGAAATTATTTAAATATGCCATTTAAAGTTCGATAATTTTAAGTTCTAAAAATTAAGTGGTTATTTTTTTGAAATGATACAAAAATCACCCTACATATTATCCTAAGGGGTGATATTTACTATCTATTTTGCAATGCAATGTGCATACTATGTAAACTAATTCATGGATTTTGTATTTATAAATAAACAATTTAGCTGGATGTATAGAAATCAATTTTTGAAATTGCATGTAAATTTTCATAATTTAATAGTATAGTCCTTTGACTATAAGCTTATACTTTATGCTGGTATATTTACATATGGTATTGTGTTATAAGTATACCATATATAATTATTATAAATATATTAAAATACAGAGGTATATATATATATTATATAAAATAATTACATAATTTTAAATATTTATAAAATAATATAATTTTATTTAATATTATTCCTGATACAACAACTTCAATGTATAGTGAGTTTAACTTTAATAATACATGATATATATATATATTTAATTATTATACTGTTATATATTACAGCGATATTTACTTACATAATTCTAATACCACATATTTGTATGGCACACATTTCAATACGAGCATTGCCCATAGATTATTGTATATTATGAAGTATATTTTATGATATTTTAAAATTCACCCTATATTAAATATTGTTATTGTAATGAGTGTAATTATGCTGACTATTATATTAATAGTATATTAATAATATTATAATTATTTACAAATTTATAATGTTTCTATTTAAAATCCACATCTTACTTTAAATAACCGTTAACCGACCACAATATAAAGTTTACTCATGATTTTCAGCCAAAGTTATCTGTAAAAAAAAGAACCAATAAAAAGAAAATTCTGGAAATGAAAAAAGGTTACACCGCATCATACTGACTACAGAAATAGTGTACATAGCATTAGTTTATCATGACATTAGCTAGTAGAGGTGACCCCTTCCACCGACTGCGACCCTTATTTAATCGCTTAGCCAAATCTATTTCATCCATTGCTGTAGACATCTTCGTAATTATTATGCTTTTATTTTACCCGCAATTATTAGTAAACTACTAATAGTACTTCAAAATGATTATTGTAGAAATTATTTATTTTATATAATATTGTATTTATATAATATTGTATATAGTATCCTTATACTTTATCTGTATCATTGGTTAGCATGAGATTTCTTTTATCTGACATTACACATTTACTAATGCATATCCAACTCATTGATTTTATCATTATAGAAAAAATATTATTAAATATAATGATTCAATCACTCATCCACCATCCATACGTTTATTTATTTATTCTTACAATATTTCATTCATTTTTCATATCATTAAATTTTAAGAATTTTATAAATTATCTTAAATAAACTATAATCTATATATATCTATATATGTTCGATTCATTAATTGAATGATTTAATTGGTGTTGGTAGGCTTAAAAGTGTTGGAAGAAAAAATCAACGGAATTGATAAACAGGCACATATATTTCTAGAAAATGATGTTGACTTCTCGCCCTTTGCTAAATTTAATTTTATTAGTGAAAATTATACTAATGACGAAACAATTAAGGTACTAATCCATTATACTATAGCCGTAGCCATCTAGATATATTACTACTACTACTACTACTACTACTACTACTACTACTACTACTACTACTACTACTACTACTACTACTACTACTACTACTACTACTACTACTACTACTACTACTACTACTACTACTACTACTACTACTACTACTACTACTACTACTACTACTACTACTACTACTACTACTACTACTACTAGTACTACTAGTAATACTACTACTACTACTACTACTACTACTACTACTACTACTACTACTACTACTACTACTACTACTACTACTACTACTACTACTACTACTACTACTACTACTACTACTACTACTACTACTACTACTACTACTACTACTACTACTACTACTACTACTACTACTACTACTACTACTACTACTACTACTACTACAACTACTACTACTACTACTACTACTACTACTACTACTACTACTACTACTACTACTACTACTACTACTACTACTACTACTACTACTACTACTACTATTGCTACTGCTACTACTACTACTACTACTACTACTACTACTACTACTACTACTACTACTACTACTACTACTACTACTACTACTACTACTACTACTACTAGTACTACTACTACTACTACTACTACTACTACTACTACTACTACTACTACTACTACTACTACTACTATTACTATTACTACTACTACTACTACTACTACTACTACTACTACTAATAGTACTATACAGTTATTACAAATACTAATCCCACAAAACTTACACACCCTATACTACCGATCAAATCCTATAGACAAAGATGGCTGTAAAAGCAGTTCATCATTGTAACTGTACTAATTGTTTTAAAGGTAACAATTGTTGTACACACATTATCGGGGGTGAGGATATATCCTACACTAAAAATGGTTTTACTTTTATTTTATATGCTATACAGATTAACTTAATTAAATTCTATCATGGTATATAGATACCTAGTATATTGAAATACTATTAAAACAAATAAAATGACTTAATAAAATTAATTATAATATGATAGGATACCTACAAAAATAATAATTTAAGTTATATGTTGTTAGAATATTACCTATACTAACCGATAACTTCGATATAGTAACATATTAATTTGTTTCATAAATTACATTCATGTCATAAGTGTATAGTATATAATTCATGTTAATCTTTGAACCATTCGAATAAAGATAATTCACATTACGTATAAAGTAATATATTAAGTATAAACTAATCTATTAATCATATAATTAATAATATATAATAATATGTAACTTATCACTCACTAATAAAGGTACACTACGAAAACACAATGTATTAATCATTGAATGCAATGACAGCTGTCATTGTGACGAAAATTGTATTAATAAAGTCATTCAACGAGGAAGAAAATTTAAAGTTTACATTATTTTCTATCTATTGATTTACTATCATCGATAAAACATTTATAAAATACATATATACTATATATATAATGATAATAATTTAATATTACATTTTTTAAATTTATATGTTATTATTAAGATTAATATATACTAAATATTTATAATATGGTATATTATTTAATAAATGAATAATTGATAGATCTGTAAAATTAAAATAAATAGTATACATTATGGATATCGTTTAATGATTAAACTTCCATAGACGTGCATATATAAAACTCTGAATTGCGGATGGGGTGTTAAAGCGATGCAGAGAATCCCGAAAGGAAAATTTGTATTCAAGTATCTGGGTGAGGTTTGTATATATTTACTAGTACGTATATTAGGTTTATATATATTAGGTGTGTACATATTGCACATTATTTCTCTATTTAATAATTTATCTTTGTTAAGATATTTCAATTTTAGAAAATATAGTTAAACTATATATTCTCTATATTCTAATATATATTCTAATATATATTCTAATATATTCTCTACCCTGCTTCGCTTATATTTAAATATTTTAAATAAAACAAGAAAAATGTGTTAGTTATAGCCAGAAACTTGTTCGGCTGGACAGTGGTCAGTTAATACATTGCTAGATACAACGGCAGTCTGTCCGTCTGTGTAATTCAAAAAGCATACCCTAAATTGACATGGTGGTGATGATACCTACAAGTACTCCATTTCATAGATTATCACTACCGAAGAGGTAGAAGTAAGAGGGTCGAAATACGGCTCGGAGACATCATATATGTTCGACTTGGACATAATGTCCAGAAATTCGAAGTACACGATTGACGGAACGGAATGCGGTACGGTATCGCATTTCTTGAACCATTCGGTAATATTTCACATAATTATATGTATATATGTATGTATGTAATATACTTACATTATTATTATTAAATTTCTAAGATATTAAACGTTTAATATCAGATTTCCAATGCTTGTATGTAGAATAGAAACAATTTAGTGAGGTCGTTAAGTTAATGTTTTATTAATATATAGTATTATTGCGCATGTGAGATCACTGGTGGTATTGTTATGATAATAGTGAGATAATTAACCCTCCCTTATCTACGTAAATAGTGTGACCCAAATCTTCGAGTTTTTGCAGCGATGAGTGATCTACAAAACACTGATCTGCATGAACTGGCATTCTTTGCTGATAAAAATATAACAATAGGGGAACCTCTCACTATTGATTACAAGTTCGGCAGTTAGTAATTCTCTACCTCTTCTACATGTCCACCTTACCTCCAACAACCTTCGTTTTCCTATCTCACATTATTATATATATAAATACCTTCACTATATTCACGTAATTTTCAAAATGACTCAATTAAGTTTTATCTAACCGTATCTACAAATAATCACGCCAATTCTGTAATTCTTGTACACTTCAACACCACTAAATATTCATATTATTATTATCAGATTTAAGCATTGTCAATATAATTATAAAAACCTCACTAATTGATTACCAAAGAGACAATTAACATTTTATTACAAATAATCGGCTCTCTTTAAAACAATGGACGCCTTATATTCTAAATTAAAAAATTAATTATCTTTAAAACATACAAAAGTAATTATAAGTACATAAAATAGGATACATTATTATGATACATGATATTATTCTAAACAGTGATATTAGTATGCTAATATTCTTATCTATTTTATATATTACATATTATCTAATACATAATCATTTATATTAATGTAAATATATAATAAAGAATAGGATATATTTTATTAGAGATATTAATAATATTACTAACTATAATATTAAGTTATATATGTAAATATATATATATATATATATATATATATATATATGTTATCTAATTACATATACACATCCCATTGCAATAGGTAATCTAAGAGATTATAATATTGTTAAATAATTAATAAAATATTTTAATATTCTAATATAAAAAAAATTGATATACAATTGACGATTTAATAAATTTAAATGTGTTTACTGGATTGATTAAATAATAGATAATGAAGAATATTAAGTTAACTTTAATAACCTACCTTACTTGTTATAGTATTAATTAGAAGACATTCTATTACAACTAATCATCATAAATAACGATTATTAAATTATAAATAATTTGACACATTCCAAAAGAAAAAGAAACTCCTGTATCTTCTCCATTAATGAATTCTCTAAGTGAGAAATTTGAACTCTTAAATACAGGTTAGTAGTAGAATTGTTTATATCGAATGTATATCATATTTTTTCGTTTATTTTACGAATGGTTGAAATTACAATCTGAGCTATTACAATATATATATAACCATATATAATTAATAAGAAGCAGCTATAAAAGTTAGTGGTGAAAATGAGAATAATTATTCAAATAGAGTAAAGTGAAATTTAAAAATAATAATAAAATTTATTTATTAAGTTTTTTTTTGTGATTTTTTGTGATAAAATTAATTTGAATACAAATATTATTGTTTTTATCGCTGCTAATAAATGAATTATTGAAATAAGTTTATAGAAAATGTCAAACGAGAATCAGTGAAAATAATTATCTTTTTTAATTTGACACCTAACAGTAGTGTAATTTCATATTTAATCATCTTCATTTTGATAAAATTATATTAAAATAAACAACAAATTCAAATATAAGAAAGAAAAAACAAATATTTTATTCCCATATATATAAAACAAAGTATAATTAAGACATTTTTCGAAATTGTAATATAATATTTATAAAAGAATATAAATATATGTATCTAATTTATGATTTTAATAATTTTAATTTTTATTACTGTTTTTTTAATAGTTATGTAATATATTAAAATGAATATTTTATATGGAGCGAAAATAAATATATAAAATATACAATATTTTTGACAAATAATATTTCAAGTAATTTTTATAATTTATAAATTTTTAATACAGTTTTTTTAAATAGTTAATTAATGAAAAATACAGTATATATAAAAAGTATATAATATAATATATATAGGGGAATTATGTCTAATACGGGCCACTTTTTATGGTATCAAATAACTTTTTTATTTATGATTATAAATTAATGAAATTTTATCACGATTTAGATATTATAAACGTCAATAACATTACAATTTCAATTTTTGTAAAAATGTTATTTATCGTAGAAAATGTGCCCGGCCCGTATTGCAAACAATGTTTGTAATACGGGCCAGGTGGTTTTAATACGGGCCGGGTGAAACATCCAATAGATGGCGAAAGTAGTTATCATTTTTCAACCAATCAAATGAATTGTTATATTGATGATACAATTTTCACGCTATAAGAATACTTATCACGCATACTTCAATTTATTTCAGTGATTTAAACTAATTTACACCATAGTGAACTACGGCAACCTACTAATGTAACCTACGTATCTAGTAGATACTATCTACGTTATTTCTATATATATATATAGGAATAAAATAAATAATATATTACATAATTTGATTTAAATAAGTGGTAGTAGTAGTAGTAGTAGTAGTAGTAGTAGTAGTAGTAGTAGTAGTAGTAGTAGTAGTAGTAGTAGTAGTAGTAGTAGTAGTAGTAGTAGTAGTAGTAGTAGTAGTAGTAGTAGTAGTAGTAGTAGTAGTAGTAGTAGTAGTAGTAGTAGTAGTAGTAGTAGTAGTAGTAGTAGTAGTAGTAATTAACAAAATATGATAATTAATATATTTAATGCGGAAATATAATTATTAAAGGATATCATTATCACTTACTAATATTTATTATTATCAATATACTATAATGGCATACTTAATAGACATGTGATTACATATATAATATATCTACACCTAGTATGGTATTACAGTGTATAAGTATTGGGTGAACATGTTACATTAATAAAATTATATTTATAATAAATAAATAATATGCATATCAATGTAATGTTAAGATATACAATACATGTAAAATATATTTATAACAAAAATATCGATTTCTATATAAATCAAACTGTAAAATCTAATGAATCAAAAAGTATTGAATAATAAGATATTGAATTGTATGGCGAATTTTAATTGTATTATTGATTTAATTTATTTTTAATTGTAGCCTTTAGAATAGTAAATATAAAATAAAACTGTTCATTGAACTATGTGTTATAATGTGTGTCTGTATATTTAACGGCGTTAGGTATAAATTATAATATATAATATATAAATTAATAATTTACGATGAATTATGTATGTCTATATATATTGTATAGTATGCAGGATCTAGAGAAATTAACAATATTAAAATATAATTTAAAAATATAAACTTTAATAATTAATTATATATATATATATATATATGTGTTGTATTAGTGAATAGATTTGAAAAATATTGTATACAATATAAAATAAATATTAAGTGAAAATGTCGATAAATAAATATAACAATGATTTATATGAATAAACAAAAATGTTGTTAATAAAATGTGCAATATATAAATATTATAATGTAGCTACATTAAGTTAGATATAATAAATAAAATAGAAATAACAATGAAGTTAACAGTAAAAGTTAACAAAAAGTTAACAATAAAATGCATTAAATAATTTTGATAGAATATAGATAGAGCGTAACTTTAATTGTTCTATATGACGTATACTATGATTAATAATGCATACGCATGTGTTTCTAGAGACTGTTACATTTGATAATTATTTTCTATCAACTGACTTAGGAAATTAATGAAAACAGTGAAAATATACACAACCTATATGTAGAATAATATTATATAAAATCATATAATAATGAATAGAAATTAGGAATGAGATAACATTCATTATTTATTGACAAATATATATATAATTATTATAAATTATGTATTATAAATAATATCATATAATCATAAGCATATAATTGTATACATAAACTATTTACCAATCATATGGTTTATAATATTAATACCATAGAAATAATAATATATTTTATACATTATATAACCTATCTATTATTAGTAAACACATTAATAAGTCGAATTACTGATCAGAAATTTATATTATAATTACTTCACATGAAATACATTGTAACATCTATGGATTTACATATACGACTTTCTTTCATAATTATATTATTATAAACAAACAATGCACATAAATATAATTACTGCCTCGCTAGATATATATTAAATGCCATCTCGATGAGCAACAATAGTTTCCGATCTCACTAATTTTAGATAATATTTATTCCATTATATTAAAATTTACATTATTCTTTAATGCATATTATATTATATCAATTATATTTCAATATAATATTTATTATCGATTATAGTCGATAATTATAGATATCTATAGATACCAATTATGATTTTATTATTTAATTTTAAAATTGATACAAATATAATTACAAATAATATCACATTTTCTAAAGTTATATATATATATATTAATATGAGTATACTCATATTAATATGAGTATGTATCTATGAGTATAAATATGTGGTTATATATATAATACAATCGTACATAACGAGTACACTTATTCCCTCTCACATATTCAAATTTATGTACAATATTATAAATGCATATATATATTTAAATATATAATATGCCTTTACATATCAATATATATTGATATTCATATAGTGTATATATATATATATATATATATATATATGTATATATTAACATACATATGAGTATATGTAAATATGAATACATACGGTGTAATAATCATATATATTAGAATCACCTAATTGTAATGTCTATGATAATAATGTACACATTCATTATAACCACTCTCGTAATAGTTTGATCTACCAATAAACGCATGTATGAATAATACTTTCTTTATATCGATGGTATGAATATACGATATAAAGACAATTCTTTATATCGGTGGTATTAATACACGCACGATGTCGCACGCACTTATATTACATTTTATTTCAGTGATATAATATTGTAAAATAGTAACATAGAATCAAGCAGTTTCATTGGTCATGTGGCCCGTATTACTAACATTAGGTGGCCCGTATTGCAAACATTTGATACACTTATTAAATAACCCCCCACGCACTTAATATTGAATATAAAGTAGAATGTATACTTTTATATTCTTCGTATTTAATTACTCTTTCCAATCGTGCTTTGAATTATTTAATTAATGTTATATTTATTAACGAAAATGGTGGATAAATAAATAATTATTTAGTACATTTTCATTTGAAAACTATTTTTTGATATAATGATCAATATTAGAAATATAAATGCAAATATTAAAAAAAAAAATACCCCTTATTAATAGAAATGTGATACTGAATATATCTTGTATATATTTTTTTTTGATTTGAACAATAGTAACTGAGATATCGCAGTGGCCCGTATTACACACTGGCCCGTATTAGACATAATTCCCCTACATACACAAATATAGATATATATATATATATATATATATATATATATTTAGTTGGAATAATGAGATTTTGTTTTAGGTATTGTTATCATGGTTGTAAGTCATGATTGTGTACATAAGTATATATTTAAAAGTATTAGAAATTAATGAACATTCTTATAAATCTATATTTAATTCTCAACATATTCATTATTTAAAAATATGGAATATATATTTAAAATTAAAAATAAAAAAAATCCTATTACTATTAGTTGATCTATAAATTGCTTAGGTTATTTGTATATTTGTAGTCGTATTTTTTATTTTCATAGATAATATTTCAATATCATCCATAATAGAATATATCAATATTAACAAAATTATACAATAATTTATCGTGATGACAATATTCAGCTTAAATTTGAACGTGATTCGCATATATGATATTTCACATTCGGTGTTTGTTCTATTTTGCATGTGAAACATGAGAAATATTTCAAGTAAAAAGTAGAGAGGTCCGTCACCGTCGACATCTCAACGTTTCAATCATTAATCTGTGCTGCGTTAAAGATCGCCATATAAAACAGCTGTGATGCATTGTGGGCATGACGAATCGTTTGTAGTGAGGTAGCAGTTTTATTCAAAAGTGTACGACGTAGTATATCGAATTGAATATTTAATAATTATTAATTATTTATTTAGTACGTTAATAGTAAATATTTAACATCGAATATTAATAATTAAATATTCAAAATTAATACAGGAACAGCTGCTGATAATAGTTATGCATTGAGATCTTCGGTGAACAAACCATCTTCATCTAATGGTTTCTACTATTACTTTAATTTAACGTATAATATATATGTCTGAATATATGTACAACCGACTCTAGTTTAATGTAGAGTATGAAATTATACATATTTATCATGTATAAAACAGAGTGTTTGTATCGTATAATGAATGAGTTTATATATATATATATATGTGAGTATATATATTTATGAGTTTATGTAATATATATATATAGATATCAGTTTATAGTGAATGTTAGCTTGTCGTAAAATTATAATCTTGCTTACCTTTATATCAAGATGTATGTATATCTATCATATGTAGCACAATAATAGGTGAGATATACCTATTGAAAGTGAAATTATCTACCATAACAATCGTATATAAAGATCATGAAAGATATAGGAAGTAGAAAAACATTTAATATCGTAATACAAAAGGATATGATTTAATAGAGATTAATAGATTAATTTGTTATATACTAAGAATATCCTTACCATATATTTTGTATATACTAGTGGTTGGTTGTATTTGCTTTGTTTGTTTATATTCATATCAATATAATTCAAGGGCAAATTACTGTTATTAAATATTATTATATATACTATTTTTTTCATCAAACGGTATGCAAATCATAAATTATTATTATATATGTATTCTTTTTCCTAGTTAATTTATTAATTCATTAATTTGTGCAATAACATTAGTAGTAAAGTGTATATATATATATATATGATCTTAGTGATATTACGTTGCGTATAATAATTTAATTTATATTAATTCATTAGAGGTGATATTTGTAAGAATTGTAAGTATTACTCTATTTAATTGTATATGTAAGTAGTACCAACATAATTATTCTTAGTAAAAACGCATTTAGATTACAAATAAATAATTAAAAATTTAATATAGTGTCATAAAATATTTTTTTTAGTCATATATTAATAAATATATATGTTTATTCATTTCAGTAATTTATGTATAATTTTTTAAATATATAATAAATAAATCTTTCATTTTATAATGGGGTGCCATGAAAGATGACTTTTATTGTATTCCATTATTAATTAATTATCAGATATTAAATAATATGTATAGAGTAATATTATTTAATACATGTTTTTATTAATCGATTTATTCGTAATTAAACAATACTGTGATATCCCCTTAACAGGACGATTAACTGAGACCATAGCAGTTGATCAACCGGAGAATTACCACTTTAAATGTGAATGCGGTAGCGACAATTGCAGGAAATTCATTTAATGTTAATATAGTGTACATCTAAGCCCATTAACTTGCTATCTCGCAATGCAAATATTTGAACACACGCCTAACGCATATATATATATATACATATATATATATACATATATTATATATACATATATTGTATATACATTGTATATATCGATCTACAATATATTTCTCATTGATTACAAATATATTACGACTATTTTTCAAAACTCTCCAACTTGAAATATGTTAAATAGTTTTACATCATTTTTACGCAGATGTAATAATAATACATCATTCTATCAGAATTAGATTTTTATTTTTTATTATATACATATTTGATTTAAAATAGGAGTAATTCAAAAATAAAAAAGAAGTAAAACAGAAATAAAAGTTTAATTATTAAATAATATTTTTTACAAAAATGTAATTATTATGCATTTGAATATACTGACATTTATAGAAATTTGTATTAAAAAGATGAAAAGTTCTGTACTTTTTAGTAATGTGATATTTACAAAATTAATATTCTGAGAAAACAGCTATCAAAGTTTATTGAAATATTGTCATGCAATTATAAGAAATACAGATTTAGTATTTATAAATCATTATAACATAATTTATACTCATAAATATAGAGAATTTAAGTAAAGCATTTACATGAAATGATACATAAATGATCATAGAACTTATTTTCTTGCAATTATAAAGGTGCGTTCACACCAAAAATTTCCGCTGGAAATTTCCGGTGGAAATGGGTATAGAGGAAATTTCTGATGGAAATAGGTGTGAACGACCAAATTTCCGATGGAATTTCCGACGGAAATTCCGTCGGAAATGAAATTCAACATGTTGAATTTATTTGTGAATTTCCGATGGAAATGATAATCATCCGGGTATTTTATATCTGAATAAACTTTGACATCATTTATTATTTAAAAATTTGTATTTGTTATTTTTAAATTATTATATACATTTTATTTTATTTACATTATGCATACATTATTTCATAACATAATAAGTAAATATAGAGATAATATATGTTTATACATATAGTAGACTATCGTAAAAAAAACAAAAGAACGGCAGTTATGGATACGATAGCAGGAGAATTGAATTTAAATGGTTTGTTATTTTAAAATATTTACAATATAAAATTGAATATTATATTGAATATATATTATATTATAACATATATTTCAAATAAGATATATTTATAATAATTATATATTTTAAAATAATTATTCATTACTAATATATTTAGTTTGGGGTATATATACTATGTAAAATCGTAAATATTATAAATATATTTAAAAATAAATTATATTTAAAATAATATACAATAACGAAACCTATTATGATAGTACTATTAACTAGTGGTATATACTAGTATACGAAGTAAAGACCGTATACATAATTTATGTACCTAGTTACTACTATGATATTTATATTAAATACAGGTATATATATAATTATTATATTATATATAGGTACGTAAAAATGGCGTACGCCGATCGAGTCGAGTTTTGTAAGACCGTTATCAATAATTTATTCAATCGTACTATTATTATAATATGAAAAGAGTATTTCATAAATTGATATATAAATTATATATTATATAATATGTATAGATTCAATACTTGAAAATGAAATACACTAGATAAATAATATAGTTGGGAACGGTTTTCAAAATGTTACTAGCAAATTAGGCGGGCGGCGAGCGCGCGACAATTATAAATAGTTTTATAAGTTATAAATAGAGTAGATGTTTATATTCAGTGAATAGTATTCACATATCAATGCATACACTATGAATCATACAATGTACAATACTATTGATAATATGATAATGATTATATACCCATGATGATATATAATATATATATGTACTTTTGTATATGATTATATTATGTATTATTATACTTGTGATGTATACATATAATATATATATACATATAATATATTATATATATATATATATATATATATATATATATATATATATATGTGTGTGTATGTGTATATGTATGTTTATATATGTAAGGTGTGTGTGTGTGTTTTTATACCTATGTGATTGCCTATATATATATACATTTTAGATCACTATTTAATTCATCAATTCAGATTTAATAATATATATATATATATAAATAATTGTCATCGTTTATTTATATCATTTATTTAAAATTAATAGGATTAGAAAATAGAATACGAATCATGAAATGTCATCAAGAATTACAAGAAGTTGTAATAAAATACAGAGAGAAACAAGAAAATGAAAATAAATATATTTAATAAATAAAATTGTATATATTTTACATGTAATAAATATATATATTATTGTAATGTATACAAATATAATGAGGTAATACAAATATATATGTTAATAAAAGTGTTATAAAATTAAAAACAATTATACTTTTTCTAACTACCAAACAACCGCGCCTTCATTTGAATACAATTCATTAACTTCATCGCGAATCTCTCTTGCGTTACCCGTACTTTCATTACAACTGAAAGAAGATAATTCGTTCATTTCTAGTCTACATTATATTCTAGGGCATATCCCTATATCATTATTTCTTTCATTCGGTTTTGTTAATTTATTGTGTAAAAAATGATCCTGCCATCTTAAATGTTCTTCTCTGAATCCATCCCATTACTCCATATCGATCTTTCAGAAAACTATACTCCAAATGCCTATACAGACAATCCTAGGATTGGCCAGGCCCTTCTCTGTATATATATATATATATATATATATGTATTTTTAAACACCATCATGTAACCCTACAGTACCTATAACTCCATAATGAATACAAATATATGTTTACTAAAATATTGATAAAACTCTTATCATATGATTATCACATGATTATCATATTTATAACAAGTATATTAGCCACCTAGTATTTAGATGTAAATATTGATATTTATTTTAAGTAAAGCATTTACATGAAATGATACATAAATGATCATAGAACTTATTTTCTATATAATATTAATTTTGAAGGTAGATTTTCCCCTTAAAGAACCATAATTAAGTGTTAATTCCAGGAATGTCATTTATGTAGTGATATGTATACATAAATATTATTTAATAATGGTGATTTAATATTTAATTTAATATGTATATAAAACTACTATATAAAAAAGTCTATTTAATTGTATATATATATATATATATATATATATATATATATGTATGTGTGGAAGTAGACTTGAGAACAGGGGTGGATCGAAAATCTTTTACCCTAGTACATGTGCACTTGAATGATCTTGGTCTGGTTTAATTTTTTAATTTCGTACCGAGTGACCAAGAAAAACTTGAACAATTTATTTTTTTGTCATGTACAATTTTTAAAATTTTTGGATATTTTTTTTAAATATCTATAAAACATTCAACTTTAACTATCATTTTTGTATTTTTTAAATATTTAAAAAATATTTTCACTTATATATTAAAAAAAATATTCTACATTTTATTTTATTGTATATACTAGCAATGCAGAATCAGTAATAGCTATAATCAATAAATAATATATATGGCCAACCATTAAAAACCGAGAAAAGCTGGGTCTGATACGGCTTCTATATGTATATAATTTTAATATTATTTATAATAATATCGGATATAATTAATATCATAATTCATATGGATAGTAATTGATATTCTATCAATACATACAAACTTACATAAGTAGACACATACATATATACATAAATATGCAAATACATATATACATAGATACACACATACATACACATATATTCACGTATACACTCATATACATCTAAATATATATTTACATATTAAATATATACATAAATATAAACACTAAAATATATGATACACACATTTTATAATACAAAAATCTAATGATTCTATACCAATATAAATTAGTTTCGGATGTTCCAAACTCAAAATCCGGTATCATCTACCTCATTAATATATAAATTTATAACACTATTAATCATTTAAGTATCATTAAGTATATTAATATTATAAACTATATAATTATTCAGAATTAGTTATTAATATTATTAACTTAAGCAATACTCACTATTTTAAATATACTTATTCATTATTAACATATTTATCTCAAAATATATATATATATATATATATATATATGATTTAAATAATAATATATTAATATATCATTTCAGATGGTGCTTAAAAATCTCGATGAAAAGGATCCTTTTCAAAACATCGATGTTTTAAAAAAAGAATTTATAAATAAATATTTAAATAGTTTTTAATATTTGTTAATTTATATATTGATATACTTACTTACAAGGTGGAACTTGCTCTGCAGTTCATAATATATGTCCTACATTCCTCTCTATCACTCATCACTAGCGGTAGTTCCTCACTTGTGCACAGTGTGTCATCTCTTAGTTTGTCTACATAGGCTGTCCTCGAGAGCATCTACTGTGTAGTGGGTTCCAAAGTAATACTTCACGGACTACTTCGATTCTGTTTCTCCAGCACTTAGCGGTGAACTTCGTGTATTGTAACTATTATTCTTGGAATGCTGCCATATAATTCCTGATGCGATTCAATCTCTCCATGACTAGTTTAGCGCAGCATTCGCGTATAGGCTACATCAATATTAATTTAATGACATAACTATGCCTTTATATTGTGTTAATTTATATTATTTACATACCCATGTGCTTTGCATTAATTCATATACAAAATTACAACCTTGTAAAAAAATACATGAAAAAGAGACACATTAATATGTGTATTTTTTTTACAACTGTTTACTGGGAACTACTATAATAAAACTAGAATAAAAACAAGTATAATGTATAATAATGAATAATAGTAAAAAAATATACATTATAATGTTAATATTTAGATTAATGGATAATATGTCAGTATACTTATACCATACTATGTACAATACTTCATATATGACTAAAATACTATGTAATATATATATATGTATGTGTATATTTACTTTTAAATATAATACTTTATATATACCTAATATAACATATAATATAATATTTATTAAAATTCATATAATATTAAATATATAGGATAAATAATATTTAAATACGATAAATAATTTACATTATATTTAATATATCTATGATTATTAAAAAATAACAGTTGTATGTATAGTATATCTTTATTAATACAAATTGGATATAGTAAATATTATATAGTATTTACTAGATACCTATATTTATTATAAATATAGTATAGTAATTTAACAAACAGACAAATTTGATATAGTAAATATATATTGGTATTATAACATAGAGACTTCCATAATGTTAACGCAAACATTTTTATAGAGTATGTCGTAATCCATTTATATTTACATTTTTACATACTATATACTTATTATTTTGTGTTACTTTATTATTCTCCATTCTATAACATTGTGAATTCAAAATATGTATATTTTTTTAATAAAGAGTACTAAATTTATATATTGTTTATTATATTATTACTCATTAGTAATTTGGTAATTTTAACTACATTTAAGATCACCTGATTTACATTTTGTATTAAGTAAATAATAAATATTATTAAATAGAAGAATATAGATCCACAATTATACACAAATAATATTTTTTTTAAATTTCCAATTTTATTATAGACATGATTGGAATTTTATTAATTCCAAAGTGTATCTTTATAAATTCTTTACTACATAATATTTTATAAATCAAATATATTGCAATAGTTGAGATAAACTGTTTAATGTAGTAGTAGGTCTAGGTCTAGGTCTAATAGTATTCCTTGTTGCATATAAATATTAACAAATTATAGAATATGTTTTACTTGTAGTCTTTTTGGTTTGTAATGTAAGTTATATTAATGTTGAGTTTAAATCTATATTTTTTATATAGTTTTATTTATTGTATTATTAGTATATTTATTCAAATACATTAGAATATAAATGAATAATATTTTAAAACTAATTTAATTATTAAAATTATTTCTCTTTTTGAAGTAGAATCAACCTAAATACAGAATTTAAAATATAGGTGAACCTACTTATAAAATGTTAAATAATCATATATTTTAATATATTAAACTGTATTTTATATAATATATGATATAATAATAGAAAAATATAGAACTAATCAATATTTATTTAATATTAATGTAAATTATTGATGTTAAAATATATATATTATAATATGATTAAATATTTTAAATAAATTCATAATTCTAAAATATAATTAATTCATAATTTTCTAATTAATGTAAAAATGTTAGATAATATATATAATCATATATATGTATATATATATATATATATATATATATATATATATATATATATATATATATATATATATATATATATTTATATATGATAGTTTATTGACTGTACAAATGTTAGATAATATATATAATCATATATATGTATATATTTATATATGATAGTTTATTGACTTCAAAAATACATGTAGATTATAGGCGTTATTAGTATGGGCGCTGGAACGATTTTGCATGTAGGGGGACCAACCAATCAAACTACATTTTGTGGTAACATTTTTCCGTATAATCTTCATCGAAGCTTTTTTGAAATATTTTTACATTTTTTGGAAATAATTTGAAATATTTTTTATTTTTTTTTGAAATATATTTTAATTTTTTTGAAATATTAAAAAAAAATTTTGAAATATTTGAAACATTTTTTTGAAATATTTTGAAACATATTTTTGAAATATTTGTAAACATTTTTTAAAAATAATATTTTTTATTAGTATTATAGAAAATATTCTATAATAGACTGATATTGTAGTTTTTGTTAATTTGTATTAAAACAAAATTATGATCAAAGATGTATATTTTTTAATATATATGAAATAATTAAATACTTATTTTCCTATTTGATTGGTACAGTGAGATATTACAATTTACATAGGAAATATAAATTTTTTTAGAACCCGGAATTGTAACCCCAAGCCGAGTCAGGGTTAAATCACTAATATATATATAATAATAGTTTACATATATATCACATATTTGAATAGTATATGATAATTAGGCTACATATTACAATACATATTAAATTAATTTTTATTTGAATTAAAATAATTTTAGTTATCAATGAATGATTTACTTATTATTTACGTATTATAAACAACATATAATATAAGATGATGATATAAATTATATATTATATATGTATAGTATACATTATATACTATACAATATATTCGAACATTTATCAAATAAAACTGGTTTATATCGAAGTATACGTTAGTTATAAACTATAGTTATACAAAATCTAATTATATAAATATAAATAAATTCAGTAAAATAATCAAATCTGTATTTGTTTACGTTATTAACGGCGAATGAAAATTTATAATGTTTGCATTGCGAGATACGATGTGACAGGGATTGAGATAATATTATATTAAATATAAATTATAAATCATAATATATATTCAAAACCCGAAACCGGTTTCAGTATATTCAGTAAAATTCTGAAACCGACCCGAAAAACAGATTAAAAACCCGAAACCATTATATTTCATAAAACCCGATACCGACAAGACCCTTGAATATCCCTAGTATATATACACATACTCTTACACATAAATAAGCATAAATATAGATAATCATGTTTTTTTGTCAAAATTAAACACAATATAAAAAAATCATTGAATAAAATAAGGTGCGTATGCATCATAAATATAATTATTTATTATTACATAATTCAAAAAATATAAATCACATAATACATTACGAGACACCTATCGCATTTTCTGGTACTAGCGGCCACTACTACGGCCTTGCCTTAATTTAGTGCTTTTTTTAATGCCTAATCAAACGTTTATATTATTAGGTTAAACACTTTATATATAAAAGTGAAAAATAAAGTGAAATCACAGTATTCTAGAACTATATGATTTCTAGTTAATTCAAAAAAATAAGAGCCTAAAATTCAGTATTTATCGATATATTAGAAATCTTCTGAGGCATATTAATTATCGGCCACTACTCCGTTCCCTCCCTTACTAGCGAGTCAATTAAAATGTAGTCGTACAGATTACAACGACATTTTATAATATTATATAATAGTTATAAATGTTATATAGAAAAGAGTTGGTAGTGCCTGAGAGTATCAATAGCACTAGATGAGTCTAGTAGCACGATATAGGGGATAGTAACCTAATACGGACACTTTAACAATACATGGTCTTAACAATTTTATGACTCAATATTTGTATTCAAAAATTACAGTATAATAATATTTTATGATTATAGATATTATTGTGATTTTAAAATTTTATTTAATTTTTCAATTCCATAGATAACGGGTATCCGTATTCGGTACCCATGTCCGATACGGAGTAAACCTATGTTATAATACGGAAACCCTATATATCACTAGATAGACTATATATAAAATGATAAATTAATGTTTTTACTGTTTATTATTAATAATTAACTCGCACACATTCACATACACACACGCACAATAAAACCACACCAAGTCGGTAGGTGGTACATCGTTATAAATAGTTACATAACAATTATAAAAGTAGGCCATCGTACAATACAGCATCGTCACGTGGTGAATAACGAGGAAATCACGTGGTAATACAAGATAGTCATGTGACCTCTCGCTATCTAGAAGTCACGTGGTCGCTCAGCACGTGATCACCACTCTTCTTCCGGTACGACCTCTTCATCTTCATCTAACTGCGGTTCATCTTCCGAGAGAGTCT
Source organism: Osedax fenrisi (assembly GCA_964019155.1). NCBI lineage: Eukaryota > Metazoa > Annelida > Polychaeta > Sabellida > Siboglinidae > Osedax > Osedax fenrisi. The sequence goes on from OZ025239.1 coordinate 113,833,902, forward strand.
GGACGGAGGCCTGTGGTTGAGTGTGGATGGCGAGAAGGCGGTAGTCGATATCAGCGGGTGGCGCCACCTGGTTGTCCGGTTCGGTGCTAAGCGACCGCGAGTTCAGCTCCGCTACCACCATTCCGACGCGGTGTATCACCCGCGACTGGTGAAGGGCACCCGCTCTTAACTGTGGGGCGGGGTGTCGTGTATTAGAGGTCACGTTAGACATAGGGTGTGATTTAGTAGCGGGTCAGATGGGTGTAGTCAATAGTCTGACCATCTGTCGACTCGCAAAACTATTTAGGGGTTTGCGATTTATGAGTACGATACATTTTGAATTTTCAATAGAAAAATACCTGAAGAAATCAAAACACGATCGCTACTAGAATCAACGCCCGCCACAAAGGGGGCGTATCTAACCTATAGCGACGCCCGGCGGGCGCTAAGAGTGATCATTGGATCAAAAAATGTGTTACATATTGTATGCATTATTTTATAAGATCCGAGTTGACAAGTATCGGAGGACCCAGCCCGATGATAACCCTTAACGCCCGCCCTAGCTCTCTAACCTGTCGACACTGCGGACACAGCGTAGACGCGTACGTACGTCGTTCCACCTCGCGCATGACCACGCGTTCCAGCTGCAGCCGTATGGTCAGCCTCTTGACCAGCATGAGCGGACACTCGTAGGCCACGTTGTTCACTATCAGCACGTGACCTGCCTCCCGTCGTCGTATGCTCTCCAGGGCCAGATACATGGCGCGACGGCATGGTCTACCTGGGGGCGTGGTTAAGAGGGACGGGGGCGTGGTTAAAGTGGGTCGGGGGCGTGGTTACTTACATATTTATTCATTATTATTTGTTTATATTAGTAATTATACATATATATATACGCGCATATATATTAGATAGTGACTAGAATATAACTAGGCCATGGTTCACCTGTTTGTAAATAACTGTGTTCACATAGATATGTTAATTTAGTCGAAATTAAAGGCGTAGGTTAAGTCCCTATGTAGAGGACATGTTCACCCGTACAGTGTACGGCGTACACTAATAATATACAATAATATATAATATGCAATACGTGTTATAGGATGTAGGATACATTATAGTTACACGTTTAAACTATAGTTTAAACTATATATAGTTTACTGAATATGTGTTGGTAAAACGGGCAGTCGTTCGAAGGAACCCACTTTATATTGCATTGCATTACGTATATCGTATACGACGTATAAATATATTCGTTGTTAGTCTTAGGGGCGTGGCCTAAATCGAGGGGACTCGACCATCGATATAAAGAAATACCTTTCTTTATATCGATGGACTCGACGCGTGATCTATTAATAGAATTATCCGTAATCATCCACGCAGCACTAATCGTACGAAGTTTGTGTGTGTACACTAATCATGTGTACAATGTACAATGTACAATGTACACTGTACAATGTACAGTGTACAATGTACACTCATCATTTATAAATGAATATACACACTGAGTTTGTGGCAATACTAATTACCAACTGTAGTAATAAATATAAATATAATAAAAACGCCACTCAATAAAAATGACAATACTAGTATTAGGATCAATTGAAATAAATAATGGTGTACGATATAGTGTGTGTGTGTGTGTGCGTGCGTGTGTGAGTGTGTGTTCGTGTGAGTGTGCGTGTGTGTGTGTGTGTGTGAGTGTGCGTGTGTGTGTGTGTGTGAGTGAGTGTGTGAGTGTGTGTGTGTGTGTGTGAGTGTGCGTGTGAGTGTGTGTGAGTGTGTGCGTGTGTGAGTGTGTGTGTGTGTGTGTTCGTGTGAGTGTGCGTGTGTGTGTGAGTGGGCGTGTGCGTGTGAGTGTATGTGTGTGAGTGGGCGTGTGCGTGTGTGTGTGCGTGTGTGTGAGTGTGTGTGTGTGCGTGTGCGTATGTGTGTGTGTGCGTGTGTGTGTGTGTGTGAGTGTGTGTGTGAGTGTGCGTGTGTGTGTGTGTGTGTGAGTGAGTGTGTGTGTGTGTGTGAGTGTGTGTGTGTGAGTGTGCGTGTGAGTGTGAGTGTGAGTGTGCGTGTGCGTGCGTGTGTGTGAGTGTTCGTGTGAGTGTGTGTGAGTGTGCGTGTGTGCGTGTGTGCGTGTGTGTGTGAGTGTGTGTGTGAGTGTGCGTGTGTGTGTGCGTGATAACTAACAGAAGGGTACGGGAAGACCGAATCTAGTAATGGTGGGCATTTGCACGTAATTGACGTCCATGATGATGTTAAGCGGAGATGAGGAAGCTGCTATCTCTTGCTGATGCTGAATAAGTTATGATAGGGACGCGATAATGTGGTTGCCGACGTAAACATACGTAACCAGGCGAAACTAAATTTAAAAATACTAACATTACTTTTATGATTATTTATAAATAAAAATACTAAATTTCTCTTTATTTTTTTTGTTGTAAAAATGTATTATATTGATATATATATATATATATATATATATATATATATATATATATATATAATATGTATATAATAACACATTATACACATGTTTGGTCTAAGAGTAGTAGTTTAGGGAGTATTGTAGGAATATCAATAGCATATTTAATATATATATATATATATTTAATATGATATTATGATATCGTAACACGGTTGCTAAGCGACGAGTAAATCATTGTTATTATCATATACCGGTCATGTGATAACATGTAAGATATCGGGATGTGAAAAACCGAAGATATTCCTAAGCTACTTCGCAAAATCTTTGCATAAACTACATCGCATGCAATATTGCACATGCGTGGTACAATATCAAATGTAGTTTTTACTTGTTATAGCCCAAAGTCACGTGTTTTTATTGTGAAAGGTTGTCGTAGATTGTCCTACACTTCATAATAATCTACATTATATGAAATTAAATATCAATTAAAAAATGTACTAATAATTATATAAAGATAACATAACAATACTATACACGGTGTGGGTGTTTTGTATGATAACATTAGGGGAATTTGGATGATAACATCAGGGGAATTTGGATGATAACATTAGGGGGATTTGGATGATAACATTAGGGGAATTTTGATGATAAATCAGCCAATCAACAATTTGATAATTTTCATATTACAATTTCATAATAATATACAAATTGCAGACGTATCAGCAGAAGTGTGTATGCATTATACTATGGAGATTTTACAATAATTTAGTAATGGAGGATTAGCGATCACCCACCTATTTTAAACACCTACCAGTTATGGGCCTTAAACGGGTAAACTCTATAGGGGAGAGTAGGAATCGAATACCGACACCCTAACAATGAATCACCCTAACAATAAATCACCATAACTTTATCATTTCTCATTTAAATGTTTCAAAATGTTATGTATATGTATACATATAGGTATACTTATATATATATACATTAGGTATATCCTACTAGCTATTTTAAAATTTAATTTAATATATTTAACTCTGAGATAACAGGGGTGTCGATATTATAGGCACTGACTCGAATATCGACACCCTGGCACATAATATCGACACCCTAAATATATATATATATTTAGATATACCGTATATTATTTAATATCCACTATCCAATCAGAATTGAAATGCGCGTTACTTTTAGTTAACACACGCAATTAATATTTATTCTGAATAAATCTTTTGAATTTGTCATTATTATAATAATATATCAATTTATTAATAGGTAACTAAATATATACCTATAGGTAACTATACAGTATACTTTATAATAAATTATTATTTAAATATGAAACGATTACAATACCAAGACCTCCTATAACCTCGGTTATAGGTTATAGCGAGGTTATAGGAGGTCTTGACAATACCCACAAGAAGCAATGACAAATGCGCTATCTGCTGTACATAATGGAATGTCAAATAGACAAGCCTCAATATTGTACAAAGTTCCTAGAAGTAGCTTGATAGGCAATTTAAAAAAGTAAGTATATTACAATTACTTAGTAATAATATGATAGATAATATATTTATACATACAAAATACATTATATTATATAAATATATAGGTATATAAATATATACCTACCTACCTATATATTTATAGTTACCTAACCTACCTATATTTGTTATTTTTACTTATTAATTTATTTAATGTTATAAGAAAAATCATCTTAGGTATCCTATAGTAATTATAATCATCCTATATAATATAATAACGATGTATTAATAAATAATAACAACATACCTATGATCTAAATATATATCTAATAAATATAATTATTATTTAATTATTAATTATTAAATTAATAAGCTTATTAATACTATAGTATACTGTATTATACTATAGTATACTATATATAGTATTATAATACATATATGTTATAACAGTTTATATATATATATATATATATATATATATTTATATATATATATATATATATATATGTATATTATCCTATATATTATAGGTTAATTTAATCTAATCATATTAACAAAGTTGATATGTTGATATATATATATATATATGCATTGTACGATATGATCTAGTAAACAATTATGCAATTGTAATTAATTTCGTTTTCGTATATCAGTAATGTATATTTTTCAATAATGTATTGATAAGTTACTGTATACGGTATATATATATATATATATATATATATATATATATATATATATGTATATACTGATTAACGCACGACATCATATCGGACATACGTCGCACATAATGGACATAGTTCAATGTAGTTCAATGTTTCACTGTATATATATATATATATATATATATATATATATATATATATATATATATATATATATATATATTTATATATGATATAAAAAAAATCAACTTATTTCTCAATATTAATATTATAATTACGTTTTATTATCAAATGTATTCGTAATAAAGCTATATTTAATCGATTTTTAAAACAAATATAATAGAAAATATCTAAAAAACGAATTATTTAACTAATATGTTAATTAAATTATACATTATATATTTAATTATATAATACATACAAAGATTTTCCGAAGGAAAGATATAACATTTACGCGAAATCGTGTAATTCGAATTTGTATACAAAATACCCTGGTGCCACCTATAGCGGGTTACTTTTAGGAACTATGCGTTGTTTATAATGTAAATTCGTATTTAACTATAACTTACACTTTTAAAATGTTAAATAAGATGCTTTAAATTAATATTTATATGATGAAAACTAAGTGTTCATTACTAATATATAACAAACAAATATGATATTTATGTTTTAAATGCTATAAGTATATATTTAGTAAGTAAAAGTTAATTCATATTGCATGTAATTTAATAGAGCAATGAAAACATTGTTGTATGCAAATAGAGCCGAACCTAAATCTATTTCAGTGATTTCGATACTACTGCTAGCAGCGGTTGGGGATATTACTAAATTACGTTGCATGCATAGGGAGTGTTATATCTTTGCTTCGCAAAATCTTTGATATTATAATACTGTATCAGTATACTGTAATCCATATTTAATTTATAATAATATCTGAAATACATTCAAATAAAGTGCTATGTTACATACAATGATTTATATTTTACCAATAAATCTATGGTTACATAGCATTTAATCCCTTATAGGATTTAAACAAATACAATCCCAGTGTAAATAAATACAATAATCGCAGTAAAATGACCCCACATACAAGATGGCGGACTATAGAAGTTTTTTTAAATATTGACGAATGCATAATCTACGTAATTATATATCTGTGTAAATATCGCATACCATTTAAAAGTTATTTTTAAATTACAAAAGTATTCAATTATATGACAGCTGCATAGATAATGAAGAAATCGTTCTCTATGGACAGCGGTATTTCGACAAATATTTGGTAATTTGGGACGAAATAATATGGAGCGACAAAAAAATACATAACTTTGGTCAGTTAAAGTAATACTATTTATAATAAAGCTAATAATATTAATAATACAACTAATAATAATACTATTATTTGTAATTATATTTTATTATTACTCAAAGTTTGTACTACTTACTTTGTAATTCAAGACAGATACACTTTTATCATCCCAAAGTATCCCAAATTACCAGTACCTTATTGCCCCCTATCATAATTCGTAATCATTAGCGGTAAATATTTAAAACTAGTTGTTCTTGTTTATACTTGTAATGTTTCACTAGTTACTCTAAAATATATAGATTTATTTTGTTATATGGATACATTTTAATACAAAATAAGGTAATTATTTAATTTATTAATTATAGATTAATTATTTGTTTGATATATTGTTTATTAACATACTTTTAAATATAGTATTATACTAAGTATATCGACATTTTGTTATCATTTTGAAAATAAGTTTCTTCCAACATTTAAATATATAATATATATGTATATATATAATATATTATTATTCTATTTTATTTATGTATATTAAAATGTTACATTTTGATTACAATATATATATATATATATATATATATATATTGTAATAATTATAATTATTGTCATTATAATTATTATAATAATCATCAATGATTATCATTATCATAATATCATTATGATAATGATGGTTGCAACGGAATAACGGCAATTTTATTTAAACATGTATATGTATTAACTGACTATTATATCGATATTTTATTATTTTGTACCATTATATTGTTAACCCTGTTTAATATAATATGATATGATATGATATGATACTATAATAATTATAATAATTGTTACTAAAATTATTAAATAATTTTAAAAATAGTAATTATTATTATAATAATCATATAATTTATATATTCATCTATATTATAATTATTATATAACTATAATTATTATATAATTATAATTATTATATATTATTTAATAATACCATAATAATACAATAATAATTATATAGATTCTATATTATATAGAATCTATATTATATAGTTTCTATAGTATATATGATATTAAATATGATATTTATGAATATTTCAACAGTTACTAATATCATATTAAAGTGTTTTAAAATATATATTTTAATACATATTATATTATATTAAATATACTATTGATAATTAATAATTGATAATTTAAGTTAACTTATACTATCATTATGATAAACATAGTAGTAATTATATGATAAATTTTCAAAATGCAAATTTAGTTTTTTTCTAAAATAATTGCTTTTTTGTATATAATAATTTAAAATCTATATAAATCTGTTAATAATGTTTTATTTGTAATACCAGTTTAACAAATTATATATAATATAAATATAATTACAAAGCAGTATTAATATATTATATTTAAACTGTTAATTATATTTTTTATTTATATATATATGCCATTAACGTAAAAACATGACATTTTACCTATTACAAAATAATTTAAAATCGGTAATAACTTTAAAAATAATCTTTGAATGTGACTAATTTTTTCTGAGTTTAAATATAATGTAAAGAGCATTAACATTATATAATAATAATATACCTAACTATTTATTATATAATAATAAAATGATGATTTATAAAAAATTACACTTTGTTTTATATTTTTTTAAGATATTTGATCTATCTTGTGAATTATAATAAGTAAATATATATATATCTATTAGATCAATTATTTAATGAATTATCTCTTAAATACTCAGCTAATTCCCGATTTTACTAATGATATTTTACATTTCACCATCTATCACGTGTATTAATAATATATTATGCTATACTAGTTCTATGGCTATGCTGGTACTGATCTATTTAAATATCTAATATAAACAAGCAACCTAATATAATGGGCGACACATACAGAAAATATGCTATCTTATTTTGAATCTTTTTGGAATAAAAAGCATATAAATATTATAAACTAGAAAACGAAAGAGAAAACAAACAAAATTCTTCTAATAAATATTATTATTATTATTATTATTATTATTATTATTATTATTATTATTATTTTAAGTTATTATAATTATAACTACTAATTATATTACTGTTAATAAAATAATAATTATATTTTTAATATTAGAACAAGATATTAAGATTATGAGTATATTTATATATATATATATATATAACATGAATTATTTAATTTTAATAAATACATTTCATAATAATATTTAAAATTAATATCAAGTCCATTTTATCTATGTAATAACATTAATTAGTTTGTAATATATAACAAATATAATAGATAATATATTGTTATTGTTTTTAAACAAATATAATAGATAATATATTGTTATTGTTTTTAAACTTTGGTGGAGTCCTTTCATCCCATCCAAGAACTTAGATGAAGTTTTCACTTACAACCATATGGCTCTAATATCCCTTAGAAACCGCTCTCATGTTATATATATATATATAATATATTTATTATTAATTGTTCTTAAATACGTGATAAATAATTCATTTTAATTAGAAATTATTTAAAAATGTACATACAAAAAATGTTATCTTCCCTTTTTAATTACAAATGTAAAGTTAAAGCCACCAATGATTAATATATCATATCATATAAGTATGCATACACTGTGTATGATACACTGTGTGTATTACTGTAATTATACATACATAATATGTGTTTTATTAATATTTAGTTAAGAATTTAATAATACTAATGCTGTAAGTCTTTAAATATAATTTTGTTTAAATATATTCAAATTTTAAAAATAGAAAAATAGTTTAATTTAATAATTCTGTATTTAAATTTCTATCAATGATAATTAGTAAATTTTATTAACAAACCTGATTTTTTCAAAATTCTAAAAAACCGATAACATTTTAGTGAGTATATGAATGTTTATTAAATTTACCTAATGATTATCATAATGAGTATCATATTAATGATTATTATAATAATTATAATGAAAGTTATTATAATAATCATACTCATTATGATAATCTGATTTTAATCATATTAGATAATGATCCACCTCGCATTTCGAAGATCATGATTATATTATTATTCTTAATAATTTTGTTTAAGATATATTAAATATATTAAATTAATATAATATTAGTTTAATTATTAATGCGTAACAAGTAGAAATTCAATAAATATATATTATATTATTATAATTATACTTATATTTAATATATATATTATATATAATATATATAATATAATATTATATAATAATTATAATAAATAATAATCTTAGAAACTATGATATAGAAGGTTACCCGTGAATTGTGCCAAATGTATTTATGATTATCGAAATTGTGGGCCTGGCTATTATGATAAATAGTGGTACCAGTGTGCTAGAGTTAAATATATTGTATCTCGAATGCTAGCAGTCACTAATTCATTTGATGTAAAAACAAACTTTGTTACAAAACTGTGTATATATAAGTATTAATACTATGTATTTTCAATAAGTACCCTATAGATATATCTCTAGTATGCATATTTTTATTAAATATATACAGCTGTGTGTATACTATTAATATATATATATATATATACTATAAATATCCTACATATATATCTATGTTTTATATCAGTATTATTATAATATATTTAATTTTTTTTATTTATAAGTTTTTTTAACTTCCTATTGTAATGTTATTTCTCAAATATTATTTTGATTTAACTTCACTGTAAATTAATTTTGAAATCATGGAGGTGTACAATTATTTTTTAAATAATATTCCCCTTTTTTATTATGAATTTTGTTTGGTTTATAATTTAAATTACTATATTTATAATGAAAGAACTTATATTATAATAATATCTATAATAAATTACCTAATTGTTTATTCTGGTACCACTAATATCCATATAGGTCTTATCTTCTAAACGTAGCTGCTTAGGTTTACATAAAGCATTTCCGTTTTAACGATGGCTTATTTAAGATTTGTGACCACGTTTCAGTGAATTCATTTTACTAACATGATTAATATCATACTACTGAATACATTATATAACTTGTAATACTATTAAATATTATTGATTATACATATATACATATCTTCGTACCCGTAGCTGCATCTCAATCGCGTACACGTATATTGCAGATAAATGTATACTCTACAAAATAACTAATAACCAATAATCTACTAATGTTATGAGAATTTTAATTTTAATTAATAATTTCGTAGCATAACTTTATTTTCCCATGGATTGTACACGCTTTTTTTTTACTTTTTTATAATCTATACTCGTATACGATATTCTAATGAAATAATCCGAATAAAGCGATAGAGTGCTCGAACGATGTCCGCTCCTCCTCTTCCGACTACTCCGGCTCCTACCGGAAACGGCGTTTCGGTGATCAGCTTCGATCCGCAGGCGTTTCACGAGGCCGACGAAGCGGAGTTGCAACAAGAGGAAACCGTTCGTCAGAATGAGGTTACCCCTAGGTCATATGCTTCGATACCTGCCTATTTTATAGAAACTACTAATAGTTATTTAAATATATATATACCTGAATCTAAATATCTCTTTTTATTTGCGAAATCGTTTTCATTTTCGACCATTATTCACAATGACTAGCAGAAATATATCGCCGTAAAATATCGCCAACGGGGTTTCGAGTACCGTGGCGTTTTCTATTCTATACAGTAATCTCACTCATTAAATCCCTTGCGATGTACGTGTATTATCTCGGTTAGCAGTATTAGTCAATCGTTGTTTCCGAGTTGCTCACTTCATCTCCGTTACAGTTATGCGAACTTCTAACTCACGAATTCGACGATGAAGATTTCGACGACGAGGAATCGATTCTGTCGCAGACGGATCATCACCAGATCAGGTCTCCGACGGGAGAGGAACGCCGCCACCACCTCGATAACTTGGAGGACACGCACCAATACAAGCCTCTCGATATCTCCGAGTTTGTATCTATCACCCCCCTCTATCACCCACTCGACCTACTTGTTTATATCCTCATTTACTCCACTTTACCTATTAAAATATATTATATTATTATTACATCCTATATTTATCGAATACTTTAAATATATTCAAATCACTCGAGAAGCGATATTTAATCTTTCCTTCAATATACTAATTATGCTTAATTATGCTAAAGTATTATATAAAATATTGATCAGACCATAAATATATATTGGCAAAAACTTCAGCATAAAATACATAGGCATTTCATTATTATTAATTATATTACAATATAATTTATAATTATACATTTTTTTATAATATTACATATATGTATATATTAATATATATCAATAAATATATATATATATATAATGTGTACCGAAATACAACTCGCTCGTTAATAGATAGGAAAATATTTATTTTTAAAAGTATATCTTTTTTCTATCGAAAATAGTTTAAATTTGTTTTTATTTTAAAGATATTATTTCAGTTATTAAATAAACACACTTATGTTAATCTCACATAATTTATTTTAACTAATTATTAAAAAAAAATTGAATATATTTTATAAATAATTATTATTATATATATATATTATATCAGATTAATAATTAAATTAGATTGCTGGATTTATTGCTGTAATCGTATGTTGAAGTTAGGCGCGCGTGTTCGCGTATACAATGCTATTTATAGCTCTACGGAAAATGCTAAGGATAGAAAACTAATAGAGATAATTAAATAATACTATCCTCATATCCTCGTATAGATTGTTTTTTCATAAACATAATTAATTTAAAAGTATAAAAAAATTGTTTAAAAAAATAAATATTTTTTATATGTTTTTTTTATAAATATGTTTATGTTATCAAAATTTATTTTTAAATATAAAAAATAATTATACATAATTTACTATTCATATAGTATTATATGTTATATTTATATATATCTATATATATATATATATATATATATATATATATATATATATATATATATATATATATATATATAGTAACAATTTCAGAGCAAAATAATTAGAATCAAAAAAGTAGTTGGGTTTTAAAGAGTTAATAAAGGATTGAATAAAATATATAAATTTGTTGGGTATTTATTTAAATATTTATAACAGATTATATTTGATAATTATTTCTAATAAATCGAAAGTTACCCAATAAATAGGTCTTAAAATAATATTTAGAAGTGATCTTATAATTGTATATAAAATAATGACGGTATCTCGTCAACCATAGAAACCTTAACATGAGAGCTAATTCGAAAGCATATTACAGCCATTCATTTATAAGTAAAAACCTCATCTAATGGTAGCCTGGATGGGCTGAAAGCATTCCACCGAATACGAAACAATTGTAAAAACAACAACTCTATTTATATGATAATATGCATTCGTAGGCCCGCGCTGCCGTTGATTTCCAGCCAATTCGTGGACACGAGACATTCGCTCGACTCGGATCCTCGCTTCAACCCCTACAGCTTAGACAGCGAAGGCTCAGACCTGCCCTACGTCGTTGACCGCGTGACCTCCGCCCAACAAGAGGAAGCCGCTACTGGTCAGTTGACCCGGCGGCCGTAGTCGATGCGCGGCGGCCATTACGCGCGTTGTACATACGTTCACTGTTAAACGACGCACACACACATTTATAATAAAAATATAAAACATTATTTTAATATGTATTTATATATTTAATTATATTAAAATTTTATTTCATTTTATATTTTAATATGTATTCCTTGCATTATAATTTATATATATATATATGTAATGATGTAAATAGAATAAAAATGAGCCATTCTTATCGATGTTATTAGGAATGTTGTACCGTTACGATGATATTTGCGCTCGATGATATCTAAGCACAAATCGATGCTTTTCTATTCCATATTTTCGATATCTGCGCGCGCGTTAAATCCTCGACGAACGCGAGATCTCTGACCTGTCAACACTCTGACCTCTCAACACTCTGACCTCACAACACTCTGACCTGTCAACACTCTGACCTCACAACACTCTGACCTGTCAACACTCTGACCTCTCAACACGCTGACCTGTCAACGCTCTGACCTCTATCATAAGTAATCGTCGACGTTCAAACAGCGGCCGACTACAGACTCTTGTCGCCTAACCTCATGGTTAACGGTCAAGTCGGACTGTACGACGTCACCAGTACCCCGATTCAAGGTCGTTACGCCCTCATGAGTCAACGCCATCTCAACGTGCCTATCCCGTACTCGCCCATTCAACCTATTGGTTAGTGGCGTTAGGTGTATTTACATAGTAAATAAAATCGTCGCGGATTTGAAATCTACGACCAGTTTTCATTGTGCGGTAGAAACACGATGAAATGTACGCGCATGATTTATCATCGTTGATATTTACCTTAGCGTACACGCGCCCTTATATATGTAATTATAATATACCGCACTATGACCTCTGTACAATCTCTGTAACCTCTACTGACCTCTGTATCGTCACTGTAACCTCTACTGACCACACTTCACTGAACAAAATACAGTCATTAGAGGTTCCAAATTCTTGCTTAAATAGGTGATTTACTCGGCGATAGTTTTATATTTATTAATTTATTATCTATCGACGAATTTATTTAGAGTATTATTTAATTATTTCTAAAATGACAGTTATATGTTTAAAAAATTAGTTATTATTATTCTATAGTTTAATTTTGTATTACATTACAATTATTCAATATCTTTTAAAACAAAATCTAAATCTGAAAACATAGATTATTATATCGGTGTCGGATTCAAGACGAACGCCTATCAGTTATTAATTAAATATAACGCTTAATTCTAGTACATACAGATGAAAATTTTGAGTTTCAAAGTCCACCGATCGCAGAGATCATCCCCAGCATGGAGTCGGGTTAGTGCAGCCAATCGCAGCATCTCTACTGTGGTTACACTGATCATTACACACCCCTATGCTAAGTTGCATCATCAGCAGCAATACAAATATTTGTTCACTATTACTAGATGTCTTGTATATCCGAAAATAAATAATTATATATTATGAACAATATAATTTCTTGTAAATAACACTCCACACTACAATATGCCGTTTAAAGAATTAAAATAACTCATTTATTATTAGACTAATAGACTTTTTAAAAAACAAAAAACCCTATCTTTTTACATTGAGTTCTCAGGTCAAGCGTATACCCTTAATACAAATCTATTTAAAATCAATTCAAATCGTAATATTACGATATATCCATAACGATCTATTGCATTTCTACTCGCGAGTACGCGCAATTCCTACACACTCGCCACCAACAGTGGAAGATCGCCAGAGTAGCAAGTACGCCGCGCTCTACGAGGCCCGAGGTTGTACCGTCGACGACCTCAAGGTCAAGGTCACGCAGCTTACGGACACACTCGACGAAGAGCGACGCATCAACACGCATCGTCTAGTGCTCAAGGACGCGGAACTCTGCACAGCGGGCAAAGATGCCCAGCGCTACTGCGACCAGCTGACGGACGCCGACGAACTCCTGGCCAACGAGAAGCTCGTCACCGAACAGTTGAGGGGTCGGCTGCAGAAAGACACGCTCAACAAAGACGAGGTTGACACATAGCTATATGATACGATACTAGTATAGCTAGCGGCGCTAATGTAGTTGTTTATTATTTGCGTCATATTATACATAATAGATGTATGACAGAAAAAACTCATAAATATTAAAAGGTTTAAAAAAAATACACATCGCTTAACTCTTTTTGGGGTATAGTACCGTTAAAAACGGCGATCATAAATTGTATTATTTTTTTAATTTCTCATTCAACATATTTATACTTTATAATGTTATACTTTATACATGTTCTTTAGTTTTTCAGTTTTATCCGTCAAAAACATTCTAGAAATGATATAAAACGCAGTTTTTTGAGCATGTTATAATAAAAGTGATATAAAAATATGTAATCATAAATCTACACGAATTTAACAAAATCGAAACAAAATTGTTTATATTTATTTATTTTACATTATCTTTGGTATATATACTGTATCATGTGATCTTATAGACCTATGCAATAGATTTATTTAAAGAAATATAATTATTAATACTATTATGATATTATATATAAATATGACATTTTCATTTAAGATATTAAATACATATTTATACACATATACATAATTATAAGATATATATATATATATATATATATATATATATATATATATATATAATTGTACATCATTATATTTGATGTCTTATTTGTAATTATTTATGATTTACATACAAATAACATGATTACACTTTTTTTAAATTAATTAAAATGTTGTGTTATACTTATATTTATAAGTTATATAATACAAAATAAATATATGAATTAAATCAAAACTATGATATATCATAAAGAAATTAAACAGAATGAAAATAAATATATATTTTATTATATATAATAATGTATAAATATTATAAAAGTATATTATTGAAATACAAAGTATAAATATATACATAAGGATATATAAAAACTGTACAATAAAATGATGCTTAGATGAAAAATTAGCAAAATATATATTTTATTGTACAATAAAATGACGTTTCGATGACAATTTAGGATAATATATATTGTATTGTATAATAATGGTGCTATCAACAGTTCTCATCCGTAATGTTCAGGAGGAACACCTTCTCTGCCTCTAGTACATCTTCTCTGCCTCTGGAACACCTTCTATGCCTCTTGTACATCTTCTCTGCCTCTGGAACACGACATTCTCTGCCTCTTGTACATCTTCTCTGCCTTTGGAACACAACATTCTCTGCCTCTTGTACATCTTCTCTGCCTCTGGAATACCTTCTCTGCCTCTGGAACACGACATATGTTAGACGATATAGAACGAGAAGAAATAATAATCTCGATATTCCAGTGATCAAGGCATATTTAAGTTTCCTGAGAAAGAATCAAACACCACAACAGATGAAAATTCTACTAATGAAGATATAAATTCTTTTATTTCTTCTAGTTTTCTTTGGAGTTCTTCTGTCCATACAAATGGTGTATCCTTATGTGTTAGTTTCCTAAGTGGTGTTAATAGTTCTGTAATATTAGGTATGAATGGTGCCATATATGTTGCTATGCCTAGTATGCTTCGGACTTCTTTTATGTTTGTTGGGGGGGGAATTCTTCTTATAGCTGCGGTTCGGTCTGGGTCTGGTCGGGTTCCTGAACTGGAGTAGATTAGCCCAAAAAAAGGTATTTCTGGGGCTCCGATTATGCATTTCTCTGGATTAAGTATTAAGCCGTATTTTCTTGCTTGTGTCATTAGTAGTGACAGATTCTGGTCGTGTTTTTCTTTATTTTCGCTATAAACTATAATGTCATTAGCTATATTCAAAATTCCTGGTATATTTTGTAGCATTGTATCCATGTGTTCTTGGAATATATCTTGAGATAAGTTTAGCCCAAATGGTAGCCTTTTGAACCGGAATCTACCTAAGTGTGTGTTAAATGTTGTTAATCGGCTAGATTCTTCGTCTAGTTTAACTGCCCAATATCCGGCTCGAGCGTCTAGTTTGGAGAAGATTGTTGCGTTGCACAGTAGGTGGTTTATTTCATCTAGGGTTTTTCTGGGCATAATGGGGTCTTATAATTGCCTTATTTAGATCCTTTGGGGCTAAGCATATACGAATTTTTCCTGATTTCTTACGGACATAAGTCAAACTAGAGACCCATACAGTAGGTTCTGATATACGTACAATAATGTCTTGTGATATCATTGGTTTTAGTTCTTTTTCTACTTCATCGCGTATATTGATGGGCACTCGTCGTGCTGCGTGTATGACTGGTGGAATTTTTGGATTAGTGGATATGTGTGTTGTACCGGGAAATAGGCCTATTCCTGTAAATCTGTCGGGGAATAGTTTTAGTAGGGAATTCATAGAGTAAGGTTGTTCATTATTGTTGAGTGATATACAACAATTTAGCGTTAGTAGTCTCATTTCTCGGCATGATGGTAGGCCAATGATTATGGGGCCCTGGGTATGTGCTACATAAAACATTAACTGGTATGTATATCCTAAGTATGTGCAGGGGATTGTGGGTGTACCATGGGTATTTATTTGATTAAGGTCGTATGATACTAGTGATGTTGTTGATGGTATAAGTGTTGTTTGGAGGTTTAGTCGTGTATATATAGAGTAAGGCATTACGTTTGCTTGGGCGCCTGTATCTACTTTAGCTTTTACGGTTTTGTTAGTGATATATATGTCTATATAAACCTCATCGCGGGTGTCTCGATGATCCGTAGTTTCGTTAATTGTATGTATTTTCATACGGTGTTGACGACAGACGGAGCTCCAGTGGTTTTTCTTGCCGCAGTTATTGCATATAGAGTCGAGGGCTGGGCAAATATCATGGGTTTTGCCGCAATATCTACAGTTCGGTGGTAGATACTTCATTTGTTGGTTTGGTATGCGTTTATTTATTGTGCATATTGTAGGGTTTGAGTGTCTTAAGGCTCTACTGGAGGCTATAGACTCATATTTCTCTAGAGTGGTAATAGCGTCGAGGGACATGTTCCATGCGTCGAGGATCTTTTCTCGCGCCTCCGTAAGATGTGTTCCTCGTATGATGTGATCGAGTATAACTTCTTCTTCAACAGAATATTTGCAGAGTGAAACCTCGTTTCTTATACGGTCGATAAATGAGCGTATCGGTTCATTGTCTTCTTGGGACACTTCGAATAAGCGTTGTCGATAGATGAGGGGGTTAATTTTTGGCTCAATAGATTCTTTAAACGTTTTCCAGAATATGTCTAGTGACGCCTTACTATCGGTTAGTTTTGTCCGATACGTCTTGTATATATGTTGACCTTGTTTGCCTAGGGCCAGAGTAATATATGTTGACCTTGTTTGTCCTCGGTGATATTAGGAAATGCGTCCATAATATGCATGTTGATGTATGACTTGAACAGATTGAGTTCCTCGACCATGTTATTTGCGTTCCAGTTGAATGTAGGGGTAGACATGGTTGCGGGGTTCTTTACTTTACTGCCACCATGAAATATGATAATAAGAACGAGATTATGTTCTGGTGTTTGTCATATTTATTGAAGATATAGTTTGCAATTCGATTATAATATACGTGTGGCATACGGAGCTATGATTATAATAATGCATATGTACGATAGTAATGTTCTATCTATATTACCGGATGTAGTAGGCGATGGCGAGGGCGTAAGGAATATGTGCAATAACATCTTCAGCTCGTCTAGTCTATCTTTGTTGTCCCAATCAAAGGAAGTAGTTTGCGTAGGGTTCATGATTGTGTATGTTATGGGTAGGGGGTATACGGTTACTGACGTGCTCGCGTGGGTTGACGTTGCAGTATTGTATGCGTGTTGTTTGGCGGGGTGTAGGGGGGTATTGTTCTCTTATACAACTGCCACCATGTTAAGTTTATTATATAGAGAGTCAAGGCTTTGGTATATTTCTAGGACTTATTTATTCAAGTGCACGCATGTGGCCATCGTCTGATTTATATAGACGTGTATAACGCGAGGCGGCCATGCATGACAGTTATGCAGGAATGCCGGGCGTGATCTAGACTCTGCGCGCGCCGTCGCGCGGTCGACGCACGCCGTGCATTTGTATCACGCAGACGACAATCTTTACACGTGAATACAAATACAAATAACAAATACAATATACGAGAAATACGTGCATAATGGAGTGGTCCATTATGCACGTTTACCGAGGGGTAGTTATATAGAATATATATAACATAACAATATATATTGTATTGTATAATAATGTTGTATACTTGTTATAAAAGTATATCAATGAAATAAAAATTACAAATATATACATAAGGATATATAAAAACTGTACAATAAAATAATGCTTAGATGAAAAATTAGCAAAATATATATTTATTGTACAATAAAATGACG
The DNA here is from genome assembly GCA_964019155.1 of Osedax fenrisi. Lineage (NCBI taxonomy): Eukaryota > Metazoa > Annelida > Polychaeta > Sabellida > Siboglinidae > Osedax > Osedax fenrisi. The sequence goes on from OZ025239.1 coordinate 113,852,605, forward strand.
TTTCGATGACAATTTAGGATAATATATATTGTATTGTATAATAATGTTGCTATCAACAGTTCTCATCCGTAATGTTCACTAGGAACACCTTCTCTGCCTCTTGTACATCTTCTCTGCCTCTGGAATACCTTCTCTGCCTCTGGAATACCTTCTCTGCCTCTGGAACACGACATATGTTAGACGATACAGAACGACAAATGAAAATTCTACTAATGAAGATATACATTCTTTTGCGTACATATGTAATGTATAATATACCAACTTCTACAGAGTTCTCTGAAATAATTTGGCAATTTTTGTGTACGTATTGGTAACCATACATTTCAAATTTAGGCGAGAGAATATGTCTTTGAGACACTTGAATCCCCCACCACAGTCCATTGCTCCACGCACAGCTGCTACATTGATGGGATGCGAAGTAGTCCCTCTATTACCATTCAGGGCAACATTATCCAGAACACTGCACACAGAACAACATTTGTTGGCGAATATAACGATGCCATAATTCTTAGAGCATTTATTACAGTTGAACCGAATTAGAAGTGTATTGATGGCTAGAACGGACCATATGTATGATGTCGGTAATTCACTTTCACATCGTGTGCCGAAGATCTAATCCGGTATCGAAAACTTTCTTCGGGATGCTGAAGTCTGGGCTCCTGAAGATGATTCAGAAGGCAGGGCTGAAGGTGATTCAATTCTTGCTTCGCTATGCTGAATTTTATAAGTCATTTATATTTCTAGCTACAAGTATTTTACAAACTATATAAATATTTATATAACTGATAACTAATGAAATGAATTTATTTTTTAAAGAAACATTATTAGGTATAATAAACCTATATTAAACAATATATATAGAATAAACAATTATTGGTTAATATAATAAAAAATAGCTCCTTTAAGGTACATAAAGAAGTCTTTACGACTTATATGAATTATGCACCAGAATAGAAAAAACAATAAACAAACAAAATATAAAATAAATTGTAAGTTAAATTGTAGGTTAAATTGTAGGTTAGAGGCTATGAATAACTATAAATAACTATAACCAGCGAGAGAGAGGCATATATGTGTCAGATAACTCCATGAAGTTTCAGCATTCAGGTAAAGGGTTAACCAAATCCTATGTCGTGAGTGTCTATCTTCCGCCACAAGATAGACTTCTGACATCCCTACTCCTGGAGACATATCACCAAGCATCCACCACACATATGCCGCTCTCCACTTGATAATATGAAACACATTATATATATATTTATATACATATATACACACATGTACAGTGTATGCATACGTCGTACACATACATACACACACATACACATATACAGATATAAACAATGATTAGTGATATAGCCTCTAACAATAAATAGTATATCAAAATAATAAAAAAACACAATAAAACAACAAAATAAAATAAAATAAATTTTAAATAAACTTAATTTTATTTAGATATTCATATAAAAATAAATTCAAATTGTAATCGTTTTAAAAATATATCAATGGATTTGCTTCCTCTTATTGATACTAGAAGACTGTTCCAGCTTACTGGTCCGTAATAAACTGTATGGAATTTATTAATATTATTATAGATCATGGATAAAATGAAAGTATTAGTATTGCGCATTGAATATTTATTTAATTTTAATTGAAACATATTTTGTATATTGATATGAGAGTCATTTATAAATACTCTACATAATTGTACATGTTTTATAGAATATAATGTTGTCAAAAGACATAATCTTATTGTTAATATAAGTATTATTTGTATTAATTCTGCTTTTCAATTTAAATATTAATCTTATAATTTTATTTTGTGCAATACGTAATACATTCATTTTTGAATAATAATTGTTACCCCATATATGGGTACAATAAGTTAAATGGCAATGAAATATAGAATAATAAATAAGTTTTAGGATATACGTAGGAAGTACGTTACTTAATTTACGTAGTGTTGCAATGCCATAATATAGTTTTTTTTTAACATTATTGAATTGTTGTTTCCAAGACAACTTATCATCAATTATTAAGCCAAGGAATTTTATACTCCTAGACCGAGCTATAATTATATTATCTAATGTAATAATAAATTTTAATTTAGGTTTGTTGAAAATAATATATGAGGTTTTTAATAAATTAATAGTTAATTTATTTATAACTAACCAGTTTCTTAATTGTAACAGTACCTTATTCATTGATAACTCCAATTGAATACTATTTTCATTAGAGAACACAAGGGTTGTGTCGTCGGCAAATAGTATATATTTACATTCATTGGATATATTTACTATATCATTAATGTATAGAATGAATAGAATCGGGCCAAGTACCGAACCTTGCGGTACTCCATATTTAATACTATTAAGTTTTGAAGATGCATCATTATTAGAAACATATTGTTTCCTATTACTTAGGTATGATGTTAATAAAGATAAGATTCGCCCTCTAAAACCATATTTACATAATTTTTTTAATAAAATTTTATGATTTATACAATCAAACGCTTTTTTAATGTCAATTGATATAACCGAAGTAATTTTATGTTTTTTAGTAATGATAGAATTAGTTAAATCTAATAATGAATCTAATTCAGTAGATATTTTATTCATGAAACCATATTGAGAGGTGTTTATCAATGAATATTTAGAAATAAAACTTAAGTCTACATTTTAATAGTTTTTCAATAATTTTAGAAAATTGTGAAACTATTGATATGGGTCTGAAATTAGAGGGATCTTCATAATTACCTCCTTTATGTAACAAAATTACCTTAGCTATCTTTAAACAATTAGGAAATATACCCTGTAAAAATATGTTATTGATTAATATAGTCAATGGTTGGCTTATTGATATAATTATGTTTTTAATAAAGCTGAAAGATAAGTTATGATAATCTAAGCTTTTTTTCGAATTACAAGTAGTTACAATATCAATAATTTCTTGTTTATTTACAGGTTTAATAAATAATGAATTATGTTGATTGTGTATTGAGTTCGTGACATCATCATCATTAATGTTATTACATAATTGACTCGCTAATTTATCACCTATATTACAAAAAAAATTATTAAATGTATTACATTTATCATAATCTAAGTTGATATTTTTTATCAGTTATTTTTTTACCTCTATTTGTTATTAATTTTATTTTATTCCAAATTACTTTAGAATTATTTTGATTTTTTCGAAAAAAAAGTATTATAATAAAGATTTTCTGCTTTTTTTAATATTTTACTCAAACAATTTTTATATTTTTTGTAATTTGAATTATTGGAAACTATGATTTTTTTTATAAATTTCAAAAAGTTTATTTTTTTTAATTATGCATTTTATTAAGCCATGCGATAGCCATGGTTTATATTCTGAATTTAAATTTATTTTTTTAGTGGAAGAAAAATTGTCTTTATTAAATAGTATAATATTAATAAATTCTTCAAATGAATCATTTATATCAGAATTATCTAGTATAGATGACCAATCATACTTTTTAAGGAAAACATTAAAATCAATTAAATTCTGTTCAGATATGATTTTTATATATTTACTAAGTTTTTTATTTTTTGTATAAACCATCAACTTAAATATTGAGAATATAGGTAGGTGGTCACTCAAGTCTGTATATAATAGTCCATTAGAACATGGAATTGTATTATTATTGGTATAGATATTATCTATTAATGAAGATATACTATCGCATATTCTAGATGGTTTTGATGTAGATCCAAAGAGTGTAATACATCAATAAAATGATTAACTTTGGGACAATTATCTTTCATTAAATTAATATTAAAATCTCCACATAAATAAACATTAGAATTATTCATGAATGGATTGATTATATCAAAAAGGTCATCGGAAAAGTCAGTAATATCATATTCTGGATATTTATATATGCCACTAACAATAATTTTATTTAGATTATCTAATTCTATTTCCGCGCCAACTATATCAAATTTATTTGGTATTGTTTTACATAAGATTTCAATCGATTTAAATTTGAAATTATTATTTATATAAATAGATGTACCTCCGCCTCTTTTATGTAATCTAGTAGTGTGAAGAGCGTTATATCCTTTAATAAAATGTATATTTTAGTTAAATTCATTTAACCATGTTTCTGTAATAACAATTATATCGAATTTAAGTTTTATACAGTCTAAGTAATTTGTTATATTATTAATATTTTTAGAGAGACTTCTAGCATTAAAATGAATAATTGGATTAGTATTATTATTATTATCATCGAATATATTAGAATTAGAATCATAATAAAAACATTGATCATCTATTTTAGTAATTAATTTATTATATAACACAGAATCAGATATATCTATGTCGAATTCACTATACTTTTTTAAAAAGTTATTAATCATGTAAATTTTCCTGTGTATTATTTTCCTGTATATTGTTCTCCTGTGAATTATCTTTTTCTTTAACTTCCTGTGTATTATTTTCCTTTGTATTATCTTTTTTTTTATAGAAAATGTAACAATAGAATATTTATTATGTAAATATCTAACTTTGTAAATATTATCATTGTTATTTGCAGATAAATGTATTGCTTCCGTGTTTAATTCTTTTAATTTGATTTGTTCTGCTTTAGATAGTGACATAGATATATTCACGTGTTTATATACAGAATTTTTAATATTTTTAGCATTATTTAATATAAATTGTTTTGTTTGTAAATTGTTAAATGTTATTTTTATAGGTCTAATTTTAGACGAATTTTTATCATATTTTCCTAATCTATAATGATCAATGATTTTATTATCTAGGTTAGGTGTATATTTTGATATAATTGAAACAATACTATTTAAATATAACATTTCTTCAATTTTTCTAGAATTATAATCTTCTATACTACTTTCTTTAATATTATACATAATTATAGACATATTATTAATATTATTAGTTTCTTGTTTATTTATTGTTTCATTAACAGTTCATTATCAGTTTTTACAATATTATTATTTAATACATCTGTGATGCTACTTCTAGTAGCTTCTGCAAATGATTTCATATTTTTATTAATATCATTACATTTAATAGTATTTAATAATATTTTATTATTTTCTTTATTTTCATTTAATGCATTAATATCAGTTTAATTTTTTATAATATTATTTTGATTATCAATTATACTTAGTAGATGATTAATGATAATAGTATTATTATTAGATGTACTACTATTCTTAGGTGGCATAATTATAAACTATATATAATATATTATATATGTAATATATAATATAATATAGTACTATATAGTTAACTATATAATCAATACATAATATATTAATTAATAATTAATAATCATAACAATGAAAATCCATACTCATAACAATATATTAATATATAATATACAACTTTATTATATAATATATACTATATATACATATATGACTAAAGTAAATAATTAAATATATATTATGTGATAATTCAACAAGTATGAAAATGATAATTAATGAAATATACAATAATATATTTACTAAAAATAAAAAAAATAAAAAAAAATGAATATATATATGAATTGATTATACAAATGAAATTTAATTTCTAAATAAATCAATAAATGAATGTATAGAAAATGGGTCAATATATGCAAAATAATTATATATACATAATTATATATATAAGTCTAATGAATTATAATTGAATATAGAGGTCAAGACATACTATGAGAATTAAATATATATTATGAAATTAATACCAAATACCAAATAAACTAAATACCAAATAAATAAACTAATTATATAATTTAGAACGAATTTTGTTATGCAATTAATACCGAAAACCAAATTTTATAATTAATACCAAATAACGAAATATACAATTTTTAAATTATAAATTACCAAATAAATCCATATGTGAATTTAATAATAATATGTATATATAATTTATAATATAAAATATGATATCACAATATAAATAAATATAATGTTTAGTTAATATAATATAATATAGAATTATGTATAATTTATATATTTATAAATGTATATATAATAATTAATAAATAACATAAGAAAATAAACTGAATACTTATAATAAAAATAAGCATTATTTTTAGCTACAAGTATTTTACAAACTATATAAATATTTGTATATAAATACTAGTCATTTATCAATTATATTTACAACTTGATAATAATTATATATATATATATATAAATTGTTTATAATTATAAGATTTATATATATATATATATAAATGCATATTATTTTGAAACATTTCAAATATAAATAAACTTATAAATGACTAATTATTACTAATAATAACAGACAATGTTATGAAACTAACTTGTTGCAGTTCACGCTATCTTTTTCTAGCATCTTGAAGATGCTGCTTACGTTTGGATATTGGCATAATAAATTAATATTTATAAGCAAAAATCCAAATAAAAATATATAAATGTAGTTGAAAAAAACTATAAAATAAGAATAACTAATTTAATAATAATAATATATATTATGTATAATATATGTATAATATATATAAGTATATATATAATATATAATTATATATAATATATACTATAAATGGTATAAAAGTATAAATAGTAATGTAAAAAAAAAAATAAAACTAAAATATAAATAAAAAATGTTATTAAATAATAATGTATTACTATTATTTATATATACATACATATATATATATATATATATATATATATATATATATATACATATTATAGCTATTGTATTATATAGTAAATGATGTACACTCTGTATCGACGATAGTTATTTATTCAGAGCGTATGGGTCTGGAGCCGCCTTTGCGGTTTCGAGTATCTGTTCCACCCCCGCCCCGCCGAAGTATACCACTCGTGATCTAGTACACCCGCGACGTTGAGTCGCATCAAGGACATGCCTTCGTAGTGATCTAGTACTCCTCGGGGGGCCCGCCATTGTAACTCTTTTAATATTTTCAGGGGTCGAAATCGTTGAAAGGGAGACGGATTTTTATAAACCAACGTATTATATATTTAATTCATTATAAATCAATGTATCTATAGATATGTACTTATGTATATCTATGTATATACATAGATATACATATGTACATATCTATAGATACATTGATTTATAATATATACAAGTATGTATATATCTATGTATCTATGTATAGACATTTTTTAATTTTTTTAAACCAATTTATTATGGTATTATAGTCACTAACCTATGCTAAATAATTGTATAATTATATATTCATTATGTTAATGATATAAATAATTAAAGTTTTGTAAAGCCTTTTAATTTATAAAAAAAAACAGTATGAGTAATAAATTAAATAATAAGCATAACAATTATAAATGAACAAATGCATAATAATATAAAAAAATATGCAAATTATCTAATTATAAATTGGCTCTTGTGATTGAATTCTGGCATATTACGCTGTTGTTGTATAGTAGAGAATACTCTTTCATCTCTATCATTAGGGTTAGAATACATCAGAGATGTTTCTGAAACCGCTCAACTGCTTGACTATGGCACGGATAATCATAAAAATACATCCTTATATTTAATTCATTTGTTGGAATATCCTTTGTTAAGCGAGACTCAAGCCAATCATCATTATAAGCAATAATATTATAATATGATAAAGCATCAAAATTAATGGAACTTTAAATTTCATAATAAAATTAATGTCATCGTGAGCCTTTATAATTCTTTATACAATCGCTAATTTTCGAATAGAATTATCGCCATCGTTTATCATTGCAAATAAAACGTTTTCACTATGTGCAAATTAAACATTAACGTGCATGCTTTATACAACAATTGATAGCATAAACATTGAATAGACTACACTAGTATAGTATAATAAATGCAATAAGTGATTATCACCATATAGTAGATTTAGCTTTAATAGTAAACCACATCCTTGAGTAAACATTTACAATATACGATACAATAATACAGTAATGGCAGCTCGTTCATGTGTAGGAGACATAGATAGAAATAAATTATATTAAGTTGATATTAAAATATTTACAGTATCACTATCATGATATATATTTACATAACGAAATAGTTAGGAATAAGTGATTTTATATTATATATTATCCATATTTTTATATTACTTTATATTACTTTGAAATGTATTTACATAGAATGTTAAATTATTATTTAATTAAGTTAATATTGTTCATTAATGTATACTAACACTCCATTGAACTTTCTTGCCAATATGTTCTTTGAGGAGTCGAATGATGCCCTTGTTCATACCGGTATTAACTGTGGTGCCATCAGAACCAATTACCGATGAATATATATACATATATATTATCTATATATAATATCTAAATTTATATTATTCTAAGTAAATGAATATATACAATGCCGTCGCCATTCGTTGCGGTCGTGTGGCTTCACCATTAAGTCAGACTGAGTCATCTTGCTCCATTCTTTGATTTCATCAATCCATTTTCTTTTGGGTCTACCACGTTTGCGATTTCCCTCAAACTTGATATGATCACATGATATTATTTTAACAAACATAATATAATCTAAATAAATGTAAACAAAAATATATAAGTTATATAAATAAAATATTTGTTATTTATTATCTTATAACTTATTCTAAAAATCACTTTAGTGGTTTCTAGACTGTATTATGTAATCGTCACCTACATAATACAGTTAATACAAGAGCTGAAAATAGCGACCGAGACCAACGAAGAACTCTCGAATCAACTATCGGTGTATTCGAACGGAGCTCTACTAACCAGCACGAGGTTACCCCTCTCTCTCTCTCTCTCTCTCTCTCTCTCTCTCTCTCTCTCTCTCTCTCTCTCTCTCTCTCTCTATCTCTCTCTCTCTCTCTCTCTCTCTCTCTCTCTTTCTCTCTCTCTCTCTCTCTCTCTCTCTCTCTCTCTCTCTCTCTCTCTCTCTCTCTCTCTCTCTCTTTCTCTCTCTCTCTCTCTCTCTCTCTCTCTTCTCTCTCTCTCTCTCTCTCTCTCTCTCTCTCTCTCTCTCTTTCTCTCTCTCTCTCTCTCTCTCTCTCCTCTCTCTCTCTCTCTCTCTCTCTCGTAGTTAACCTTCAGTTGACCTTCAGTAGCATTAACACCGACCCTTCCAGGAACCAGCACCACGACCAAATTGAGGCGCTGAAGAACCAGCACTGTGAGGTGGTCGTAGCGCTACAGACCTCACTCGATGATCTCACCAGGGAAAGTCGGCTGAATGTTAGTATCACTACCATCAGCACTACTATTAGCACTACCATTAGCATTACCTTTAGCACTACTATTAGGACTACCATTAACAATACTATTAGCACTATCATTATCACTACCATCAGCACTACCTTAGCATTACCATTAGCACTACTATTAGCACTAACAGTAGCACTATCACTAGCACTACCACTAGCACTACCATCAGTACTACTATTAGCACTAACATTAGCACTATCATCAGCACTACCATTAGCACTACCATTAGCACTACCAGCATTCTAAAATCAACAAATAAAATATTAAATTAAATATAAATAGTATTGTTAAATTTAATTATAATCAATATTAAATTGTGAGCATTTTCCATTGCATAACAAACTTTTTTTACTCTGCTAAAAATGACATAACGGATAAAGATTAAAATGATACTATTTACACTGTACTCTATATGTGTATATGTATATACTCTACACTATATACCGTATACATACACATTTTATGTTCGAAAAACAATACTGAAAATGCTCGAATTTCTATACGCCTATATGCCTTTAGACCAAGAGTAATTTCATCTCTCCGCGCCTTTTGTGAAATACTTATACGTCCATTGTTCTCTCGTAGAGGGAAGAGGCTAACAAGTACCGCGAGATCTACAACGACCTTCACGTTAAGAACGAGAAGGACATGATTGACAGGAACGACATCGTCACTCATCTAACAGTGAACATTCAGGGCCTACAGCACAGGATAAAAGAGCTGCTCGTAGATGGTAAGTAGACATCCCCACACCCACTTATTATGTTATACATTCGATGTAACACCCATAATAATGGAATATTGCATCGCGTTCTATTGTTATTTGTTATTTTTGTTATTTTTATTTGGTGGAGTCATTTCATCCCATCCAGGAACTTAGATGAAGTTTTCACTTATAACCATATATGGCTCTAATGTCCCTTAGAAGCTGCTCTCATGTTAAGGCATCCATGGTTTTAACAAGAGCCGGTCATTTATTTATACACAATTATATAAGATCACTTCTAAATAATATTTTAAGACCCATTTTATAATATTAATTAATGGTCCGGACGAGGCTCGAACCCGTGTCCTACTGCTTGTGTGTCTGACGCCTTAGCCACTAAGCCACACAGGTAGTTCTATATATATATATATAGCCGTTACACATCAACGAATACGGTCAGCTATATATAGTGTTCGGTGACTGCATTTCATCATGTTTTACTTAATCAATTATCACGGTTTAATAAATATATACATAAGCCTTATCACTTCATTACATAACACTTATAAGCCCCACTCCAATCGATATCGTTAGAAGTACAACACGGTATAGCTTCGATAATCTATTAATGAATTCTATGTTATAGAATAGTATAATTCATTATATTATTAAATTGATTAATTAAACAGTAGCTATTAAAGATAATTGTCTAAAATTTAATTTCTTATTTTCTTTAAGACCTTCGCTCATACCTAATGTACACACGCCTACAACTACACACAACTACATTGTAGGTCCTACATAGGCGAATGTTACTTTCTTGATAAATTAACAAAAACGCATTATCGAGTTTGATTGTTTGACATTAGTCATACTATATATGTCGATACGATTTTATGATATCTTCAATTCAAATACGATTTAATACTAAAATTGGTGACGAATGCTGATATGCTGTAATTGAAATATATAAAACTATTATTCGTAGTACAATAAACTTAAACATTATTATCGATATAAATAAATAAAATAGTTTTAAATCAGTAGGTATTTAGTAGTAAATTTCGACTGCAGCCGCCGTCGCCGCGCCTCTATCGCGAAGTGCTACACACTACATTCAATCGCTCATCCACTCTCTCTCACTACATCGACGATGCCTACACACACACACACACGCATACACACGCGCATGTTCACAGGTAACGCAGGCGATCTCGACGAGCTTCGCATTGCCAAGTATCAGCTTCAGGACATCACCATTTCGAGGGATATGTACAGCGATCTGAACACCACCCTTCAGGTACACAACCCGATCCGTTACTATGGTTACAACCCGATCGGTTACTATGGTTACAACCTGATCAAATATGTGGTTAAGACCCGTTCCAATGCTGGTCCTAGATAAATACATGGTAACGATAGGTGCCTGAATCAGGAACTCATCGGTATAATTTTTCATATGTAAATCACATATCATTAACTTAAAATGTGTTCAATAGTAGTTATTTTTAATCATTATCGATGATCTTTAATCATTGATTATATGGTATTATTGAATAAAGATACTGTTTTTATTTTATAGTTTTTAAAATTTAAATAAGAAATTTCAAACATTTCCTTTAATGAGGTGGATATTTTTGTTAGTGATACATTAGTTATGTAGTCCTTACTATACATATCGACGTTCTAGTCTACTAACAACAACTCATCTTTTGTATCGATGTATTGCCATCATTAGATAAATAATGTTTGAAATCTAAATAATATAATTAAGTAATTAACAGTACTACCCTCAATAAAGCCTAGCAGCCAGTTAAGGCATATGTTTAATACTAGTGAACCTTCTGTAACCTTCTATAACCTTATGTAACCTTATGTAACCTTCTGTAACCTTCTGTAACCTTCTGTAACCTTCTGTAACCCTATGTAACCTTCTGTAACCCTATGTAACCTTCTGTAACCTTCTGTAACCTTATCTTTGTATTCATTGCGCGTTGTCATTCCTGTAGGCTGAAATTCACGATTTGAAGAAAGAAGTTTGCATGTACGAATCATCTATGACCTTACTTCAATTTCAAAGTCAGTCATCATCGACTTATAATGCTATTATCACTGAATGAATACTTAACAGGGTACATTGACGTATTCTCTATCATGTATACGCATATATAGACAGTTTGCAAAATTACATGAATTTTTAGTTTTAGAATACTAATGTATATCATATATATATATATATATTCAATAAATGAATATTATAATTTTCACATTTTAGAAATGCTGCAATATCGTAGTTAGTAAATATTTATTTTTACCAGATTTTGTATTTCGATTACCCCACGATAAACGTTTTGCAATTAACACGCTTACATTATGCTATATCTCAATATTAGTAACAAAAATTAAACAAAAACAATTAATTTGTTCAAAATCTAAAATAATTTGCGCATGATTTTCTATGTACTTTGATATTTTTCGCTTTATTCTGATACATCGTATTGTGAGGTTATGAATGAGCATAAGCGTATCGCCCCTTAACCCCACAAGCTAGCATCGCCCCTTAACACAAGCTACCATCGCCTTCCTCTGATCTAATACCCTTACCCATCACATTGCATCACTATATAGACACTCCTAAACTGGGAGACATCGGAATAGATTTCAATGAATCGTTGAAGGATGTCAATTTTGAAATGGAAAAGGGGTTTGTATTAAATATGACGTTATGATTGATATATATATATATATATATATATATATATATATATGATTATCTTTTTCCCATGACAATATCGGTCGAGCTATTAATCTATAGATGAATATGATTACTATTAGAAGTATCCTGTTTACTTTTCATCAAAGCCTACGATGTATGATGTAGTGTTTCTCTTACCCTATAACTCGCCCCTATAACCCCCCCCCCCCCGCCCCCCGTCACTACCCTTCAGTGATTCCGAAGATGTACTGAAGTTAAAGAGGTGTCTCTCACAAGTGATCAGCATGCACAAGACGAAGTGTACATCCTACAACGACGTCGAAACACAACTAGCCAAACAGAAGACCATGCTTGAAGAATTACATGAATCTCGTGTTATTGTTAGCCACTCCCCGTAGCTCGCTTAACTCCTCCCCTTATCATTAGCTCACTTAACTCCTCCCCTTATCATTAGCTCACTTAACTCCTCCCCTTATCATTAGCTCACTTAACACCTCCCCTTATCATTATCTCACTTAACTCCTCCCCTTATCATTAGCTCACTTAACTCCTCCCCTTATCATTAGCTCACTTAACTCCTCCCCTTATCATTAGCTCACTTAACACCTCCCATTATCATTAGCTCACTTAACTCCTCCCCTTATCCTTAGCTCACTTAACTCCTCCCCTTTTCATTAGCTCACTTAACTCCTCCCCTTATCATTAGCTCACTTAACTCCTCCCCTTATCATTAGCTCGCTTAACTCCTCCCCTTATCATTAGCTCACTTAACTCCTCCCCTTATCATTAGCTCACTTAACTCCTCCCCTTATCATTAGCTCACTTAACTCCTCCCCTTATCATTAGCTCACTTAACTCCTCCCCTTTTCATTAGCTCACTTAACTCCTCCCCTTATCATTAGCTCACTTAACTCCTCCCCTTATCATTAGCTCGCTTAACTCCTCCCCTTATCATTAGCTCACTTAACTCCTCCCCTTATCATTAGCTCACTTAACTCCTCCCCTTATCATTATCTCACTTAACTACTCCCCCTATTATTATCTCACTTAACTCCTCCCCTTAACCTACATTTCAGCCTAAGCCAATTGATGAAATCGATTATTCGTCTGAGGTGCGAGATCTTCAAGATCAAGTCAAGGTCAGCGCTATAACCACTTTCCGCTCTATTAAGTAGACTTACTTTGTATTTGTATACAAATTAAAATATTTATGCTCCTCTGAGAATAGAGTATTTCTTGCAGTTCCCGATACTTTATTAAGATATAAATTTACATATATATATATATATATATATAAATATTTATTAATCATTATCAGGAGAATTTAGTTTTGTTAGAGAGATATAATGATTTAACTTCTTATTTTAAATCATATACTGTTCAGATCCTGTTTGGATTCATGTTCGTAATTATGCATGTGATAACATTAACACTGTAATTGTGTGTGCTATAATAAACTGTAATGCATACCGTATTCATGGATAACATTGTTTACCTGTCAATCAATATTGAGTTGACCTTTAACCTCTGAACAGGCGGACAAGATAAAGATATCACAACTCAACAATGACATGACATCTCTAATAGATAGTAATGACACAAACACTAGGGATGCTGTCAATAGGTTTGTATTCAAGTATTCTGGTATCGAACGATAAGTATTCAAGTAATATATTATAATTAGTTGTGAATAATGATCGAGTTTTTTATAGATCGCAATAGATGTTTGCGAAATATTCGAAAATTCTGTATTTTGAGCGAATATTAATGTTCCCTCAGCTTTAGTTTCTGATTATATCATCATCATCATCATCGTCATCCATCATTTAACATGGCTTAACCTATCTGTTCAGACACACACACACACACACACATAGATTAACACATTATCTTATTCACACACAGCCATACATACATGTATTAACCTGTTAACACACACACACACACACACACACACACACACACACACACACACACACACACACACACACACACACACACACATACACACACACACACACACACACACACACACATAGATTAACACATTATCTTATTCATACACACACACCCATACATACATGTATTAACCTGTTAACACACACACACACACACACACACATAGATTAACACATTATCTTATTCACACACACCCACCCATACATGTATTAACCTGCACGAACACACACACACAGATACGTATCGGAGGCTGACAACCACCTGACCATCGTCAGTAACCAACTCCGCGATCAGCTGACTGCATCACATGATAGCGTCGTGCAATCGCTGAAACTCCACTTCAGTAAAGACATCGACAGATACGAGTTTGTTACGAGCATGATTCTAGTCCGTTATTGATTATACTATTATTATTATTATTATTATTCTGTTATTATTCTGTTATTATTATGTTATTATTATTATTATAATTATTGTTATTACTATTATTATTACTATTATTATTATTATTATTATTATTATTATTATTATTATTATTATTATTATTATTACTATTATTATTATTATTATTATTATTATTATTATTATTATTATTATTATTATTATTATTATTATTATTATTACTATTATTATTATTATTATTATTATTATTATTATTATTATTATTATTATTATTATTATTATTATTATTATTATTATTATTATTATTATTATTATTATTATTATTATTATTATTATTATTATTATTATTATTATTGAATTGAATTGAATTGAATTGAATGAATATTTATTATGAATTTTTCAAGTTCGATTTAGTAATAATTAACAATATGTAGTGATAAATTCACAAAACGACAACAAAACGTAGATAGTACACATATAAAAATAACAATAGTAAATTAGAAACGTATCACATGTGCCGGTGATAAAAACAATTAATAATTAAAATTAATAATTTATAAAATTATATATATATACATATATATATATATATATGTATAAATAAATATTAAGTTATAATTTTTTTAATATGATTTTTAAAGGTATATAAACTATTTGCTAATACAATATGTTCATCAAGACCATTCCAAATTTTAGCTATTCGATTATTTAGTAGATTTTTTGTTACATTTAGTTTACATGTATTCATACTAATTTGCAGAGAATGGCCTCTGGTATTGTAGTTGGTCTTTTTGATATTAATAATAGATGATGTATTCATAGATACCAATCCGTTAAATAGCTTATATACCATAACAAGATCAAATCTAGTTCTTCTGATTTCTAGAGAATCTAGATTTAGGTATATTAATCTTTCATTATAAGGTTTATAAGGTAAACCGCATCTCTCGATTAATCTTCTCGTAAAGAATTTTTGGACCTTCTCTAGTTTTATCTTCAGTCCTTTGAATGTCCTGGCATCTAATCCCGGATTCCAGACTGTCGACGCATATTCAAGGTGGGGTCTAGCATATGATATATATGCTTTTGTAATAGCTGGCATATTATTAGTAATGAAACAGCGAAATATACGATTGATAACACAATATGCACTTGTACAACACACACCAATATGTTCAGAGAAATGTAATGATGGATCAAATTTGATACCAAGATCACGATACGATCTACAGTTTACTATTGAAACATTATTTATAGTATACAATGGTTTATTAGTATTACCTAATGTAAGAGCAGCTGATTTTTTTGCAGCGTTTTCTAATTGCCAAGAATTAGACCATTCATAAAATTTATCAATATTATGTTGTAATTTATATCTATGATCTATGTCATTAGATATAAAACTCAATTTAGTGTCATCCGCGAAAAGATTAATGGATATATCTTTATCAATCACTTCGACTAAATCATTGATATATATTAGAAAGAGTAAAGGCCCTATTACAGATCCTTGTGGAACACCAGATATTATTTTAACTGTATCAGACATTTGATTGTTAACTCTTACTCTTTGAGATCTACCAGATAGAAAACTACTTATCCAAGAATGTATGTTACCACATATACCTAAATTAGTTAATTTGACAAGTAATTTACTATGAGAGACCTTATCAAAAGCTTTAGCATAGTCAAGATATATGATATCAATAAAACTGCCTTTATCAATTGCAGTAATCCATTTAGTATAACAATTTAATAGTTGCAGTTCAACAGATTTTTTATGACGGAATCCAAATTGAGAATCAGAAATTAATGAGTTACGTTCTAGATAAAAATTAATTTCCTCAACTAATATACGCTCAAATACTCTAGACATAATTGAGGTAATTGAAATCGGCCTATAGTTTTCTCTATTTGAAGGGTCACCTTTTTTGAATATCGGAACTATATAACTTACTTTCCACATGTCAGGACATACACCAGCTGATAAAGTTTTATTAAATAATATCGTAAGTGGAATAGATAGTTCATATGAGAATTGTTTGAAAAATATTGAAGGGATATTATCTGGTGGCAAGGTACATGATAGTGATAGATTTATTAGATGCTTTCTTATGTTATGCCTATAGAATAAAAAGTTATTTATAGTTGAATTATGTTTAGGTGGAGATAAATGAGGAATATTATCATTATCATTAATAAATACAGAAGAAAATTGATTATTGAGTATATTAGATTTAACTGTATCTGAAAAAATATATGTATTATCGTCAGATTTAATGGGACCTATAGTGGAAAAAGAGGAACATCTTGAATTAATATAATTATAAAATCGTGATTTGTCATTAGATGATAAAATTAATTTTTATCGATAGTTAATTTTTTAATGTTATAATCTAATAATTTTTTAATATTTTTCCAATTTATAAAATTATTATGTGAATCTAATCTAGTTTTATAATATTTTAAACATTATTATATATTCTACATATATATTATTTCTCTTAATCGACGTAGTCGTAGTCGTCGTCGTCTTGGTACAATTGGAATGCGAGCGAAGCGAGCCCCGAGATATAGCGTAAGCTATATCGAGAAATTTCAAACTTTTTCCACATTTATAAATCTAATACCCTCTAGATAATAAATCGTCGATAATATTTATATATATCGATTATATAATTAGGACACGGTTAGTATACGCGATTTACATATAATTTTATATATTTATATATTTATTCTATTTATAAATATTCTATTCATCGATCGAGGCATTCTATTGTTCTCTCGATTCTCTATGGCGGAGATAGGTAAAAATCTCTATATCGCGTATACGGACGACATAAAATACGTTATATACGAAATTTTTTCACCAGTTACTAATATTACTCGAACCCTAATAATACTAGATTTCGTTAAATTTAAATTTCGAGTTTATAAAAAAAAATGTCCTATCTCCGCCGTTAAAACAAAAATTACGAAATATTTTCGTTAACGTACAAATTCTACGGGCGATCTTATATCGCGTATACGGACGACATAAAATACGTTATATACGCATTTTTTTCGACAGATACTATTAATACTTCGACTCCAATAATACTAGATTTCGTTAAAGTTAAATTTCGAGATTATAAATTTTTTTTTCCTATCTCCGCCGTTAAAAAAAAATTTACGAAATATTTTCGTTAACGTAAACATTCTACGGGCGATCTTATAGCGCGTATACGGGCGTTATAAAATACGTTATATACGCATTTTTTTCGCGATATATTAAATTTATACTATATAGATACTAAATTAGTAATAATATTACGATATAATTACGATATAATTAGTAAACGAGTAATATATACTATACGTACTATATTTATATATTTATATATTTATTCTATTTATAAATATTCTATTCATCGATCGAGGCATTATATTGTTCTCTCTATTCTCTATGGCGGAGATAGGTAGAAAGTCTATATCGCGTATACGGACGACATAAAATACGTTATATACGCATTTTTTTCGCCATATACTAATATTACTCGAACCCCTACGATACTAGATTTCGTTACATTTAAATTTCGAGTTTATAAAAAAAAATGTCCTATCTCTACCGTGTAAAAATTTAAATTTATAATATTCGTATCGCGTAAAAATATCGATAATATATAGATATAATTATAAAAATAACATTTATGACGAGTATTAATATATATCGTACGTACTAAATTTCAGTTATTCGGTTTAACGAGTTTATAATAATTATTTCCTATCTCCGCCATATAAAAATAAATTATTAAAATTATTAGGTGATGTAAAAAATCAAAATCCACGATAATGATTCAATTTCAATAATTTTAACTTTATTACATAGATAATTAAAATTTAATATCGTGGTGTAAATCGTGATATCTAATATTTAATATTCTTCGAGTTATGGCCGAAAAAGTGAAAAATACGTGATTTTAGAGTGGTAAATTTGACCAACTTCCGGTAACGCGTTCGTCTCGATTATAGATTCAACGGATGCGGCGTACGAAAGTACCTTTTATAAAATGAGAAAAACCATTAATATATGAAGCATTTGGGGTACGGATCGGTTTAAATATTTCACCAAAATTCATCGTACAAATGGTCAAGAAAAAAAATTGCAATTTATAAAAAAAAAAAAAATCTAATTTCTATTCTATAATGTTAATGGTAATGAGTAGATATAAATGTAGCCATCCGATATGCATTTACTATGATTATTCGCCACATAAATAGCTTTAAAAAGTACATTTCCTATCTCCACCATGTAAACATTTGAATTTATAATATTTGTATCACGTAAAACATAGATAATCTATAATAATCATTGGATTTCCATATTTGTAACTTTATAATTTATAGTATAATTAATATAATTTCATTATTTTTTACTTATTTTAATAATAATATAATATCTAGATACTAAAATAATTTAAATATTATCGAAAAGTATAGTAGTGTAAATATTATGAACTAATACATTTAATTATATTATAAATTTATAAATTTATAACAACAATTATAAATTTATTAATATGTATATTCATTCGATGTGATAATACATATATTATATAAGCATTATTTACTTATTTTATTATTATTATACTATCTATATAATAAAATACTATAAATATATACGAATAATTCATTAACGTAACTATTATTTACAAATATATATAATTATATTTATATTTTTATAATTTTATAACACAAATTATATATTTATAAAATATGAAATTCTAATAACTTATTTTATAACAGTATCATAAAGTTTATTTTACTTATTTTATTATTACTATACTATCTAATTAATAAATTAATATTAATATTATCGAATAAGTCATTATATTAATCGGTATTAATTATTATATTTATATTAATTAATTATATTTTAAAATTTTACAAAAAAAAATATATCTTTATAAAATAGATATACTTATAACAATAAGATTACTAACTATTATAAATATATATCATAAGTACTAGATTTCAGTTATTCGGTTTAACGAGTTTATAATAATTATTTCCTATCTCCGCCATGTAAAAATATATTCTTAAAATTATTAGGTAATGTAAAAAATCAAAATCCACAATAATGAATCGATTTCAATAATATTAAATTTATTACATAGGTAATTAAAATATAATATCGTGGTATAAATTGTGATATTTAATATTTAATATTCTTCGAGTTATGACCGAAATAGTGAAAAATAAGTGATTTTAGAGTGATAAATTGACCGACTTCCGGTAACGTGTTCGACTCGATTATGGTTTCAACGGATGCGGAGTACGAAAGTATCTATACAATTTTGAGAAAAACCGTTAATATATGAATAATTTAAGACACAGATCGGTTTCAATTTGTCACCAAATTTCATCTACAAATGGTCAAGAAAAAAAAATTGCAATTTATAAAAAAAAAAATTCTAATTTCTATTCTATAATGTTAAGAGTGATGAGTAGATATAAATGTAACCATCCGCGATGCATTTACTATGATTATTTACCTCATAAATGACTTTACAAAAGTACATTTCCTATCTCCACCATGTAAAAACATGAATTTATAATATTTTTATCATGTAGAAAATTCAAAATCTATATTAATAATTAGATTTTAATAATTTTAACTGTATCGAATAAATTATAAAAGGTAACTTGGGCACTTGGGTTTGGGTTTGGGTTTGGGTTGAGTTTGGTTGGGTTTGGGTTTGGGTTGGGTTTTGGTTTGGGTTTGGGTTGGATTGGCTTTGGGTTTGGGTTGGGTTGGGTTTGGGTTTGGGTTTGGGTTTGGGTTGGGTTGGGTTGGGTTTGGGTTGAGTTTGGTTGGGTTTGGGTTGGGTTAAGTTTTAATTTTTTGAGGTTTTTTTTAGATGCATTACTTCCCAAGTGAACCTATAAATATATATTTACACTGTTGTGGTTAGGTTGGGTTAAGTTTTAATTTTTGGAGGTTTTTTTTAGCTGCATTACTTCCCGAGTTAACCTATAAAAGTATATTTTCACTGTTGTGGTTAGGTTGGGTTAAGTTTTAATTTTTGGAGGTTTTAATAAATTAATATTTATTAACATTTATTAAGCTTACTTTTATGTGTATTAAATTAATATTTAGTAATAAATGTTAGTTCTTTTGTAATAAAGTACCTACTTTTTAGTAATAAAGATGTTACTTTTAGTAATAATAAAGTAGTTACATTTTATAAATAAAGTAGTTACTTTTTATTATTAATAAAGTAGTTACTCTTTAGTAATAAAGTAGTTACTCTTAAGTATTAAGTAGTTACATTATAGTAATAAAGTAGTTACTTTTTAGTAATAAAGTAGTTAATTTTTAGTAATAAATTAGTTACTTTTAGTAATAAAGTAGTTACTTTTTAGAATAAATTTAGTTCTTTTAGTAATAAAGTTTATTTTTTTTAGTAATAAAGTTTAGTTTTTTAGTAATAAAGTTTAGTAGTATTTACTTTTTAGTAATAAATTAACTACTATTAGAAATAAATTTGCTTTAGTAAAAAAGTAACCACTCTACAAGGAGCGTTAGCCCTTGATTCGGAAAAAAGTAACCTAGTATTATATATTATTACATATTACTATTATTATTATTATTATTATTATTATTATTACTATTATTATTATTATTATTATTATTATTATTATTATTATTATTATTATTATTATTATTATTATTATTATTATTATTATTATTATTATTATTATTATTATTATTATTATTATTATTATTATTATTACTATTATTATTATTATTATTATTATTATTATTATTATTATTATTATTATTATTATTATTATTATTATTATTATTATTATTATTATTATTATTATTATTATTATTATTATTATTATTATTATTATTATTATTATTATTATTATTATTATTATTATTATTATTATTATTACTATTACTATTACTATTATTATTATTATTATTATTATTATTATTATTATTATTATTATTATTATTATTATTATTATTATTACTATTATTATTATTATTATTATTATTATTATTATTATTATTATTATTATTATTATTATTATTATTATTATTATTATTATTATTATTATTATTATTATTATTATTATTATTACTATTATTATTATTATTATTATTATTATTATTATTATTATTATTATTATTATTATTATTATTATTATTATTATTATTATTATTATTATTATTATTATTATTATTATTATTATTATTATTATTATTATTATTACTATTATTATTATTATTATTATTATTATTATTATTATTATTATTATTATTATTATTATTATTATTATTATTATTATTATTATTACTATTATTATTATTATTATTATTATTATTATTATTATTATTACTATTATTATTATTATTATTATTATTATTATTATTATTATTATTATTATTATTATTATTATTATTATTATTATTATTATTATTATTCTGTTATTATTATAATTATTATTATTCTGTTATTTTTATTTTTATTATTATTATTATTTTTATTATTAATTTTATTTATTGATTGATTGATAATTTATTTAAGCAAATACATAGTCGAAATATATATCGGAAGTATAAAGTATAAATATTTGCTAACGATAACATACGTTATTGAAATAAACAAAGAATAATATGAAATTAAAACGTTTTACAGTTTTACCGTAAAAATAAATGAAATATTATTAAATATAGAAATAAATTATATTGTAAAAAATAAACTCAAAATTATCGAAAATAGAAATAAAATAATTGTATTTGTGTTAATTGTATATTATATGTTCATCGAAATATTCTATTTCTACATTAAATATATTGAATTCTTCTTAAATTTGTAACTTGTAATAGTACAAATTATTAATTATATATTTTTTATATTTAAATGATACATTATAAATATAATACAAACAAAAAATGTTGAAAATAAAATAAACCGATAATAGTATGATACAAACAAATAATATAATAGTGATCACTTTTAAAATCTGTAATAATAGACCATTATTAAATGTATATTTTAATAGTAAAATAAATTTGAAACAAATATTTATATACATATATATATATATATACAAACCGAAAACGTTCAAAATCAAATAAATCACTAATAATATAAAATAAACAAATACTAATATAATACTTATCGTTTTAAAATCTGCAATAATAGTAATTTAATTAATTTAATAATATAAATAAATTTGAAATATATATATATAAAACTAAAGAGAATACAGAAAAAAAAACAAATAATAATGTAATACTTATCACTTTAAAATCTGTTTAAATAATAGTAAATCGTTAATTTTATATTATAGTACATTTTAAAAATATATTTAAAAACCTAAATATTCTACAAAGAAAAAAAACCTAAGAGATAATAATACAATAATAAGGATATAAAATGAAACATAAATTAATATCATATTATACATTTCAGTTAAAAAAAAGTTGTTTGTTAAAACAGATTATTATTATTATTATTATTTGTTTTATTATTATTTGTATTATTATTCTTATTATTCTAGTATTATTATTATTTGTTATTCTTTATATGTTACTTACTATCTCGTATGGGTGCTAGCTAAGCTGAGCCTGACAATTACATATTTGTATTTCATTAATTCTTTTTTATAGACATATAGATAAATAATCTATATAAATTGATTGATTGATTGATAATTTATTTAAGCAAATACATAGCCGAAAATATAATCGAAAGTATAAAGTATAAATATTTGCTAACGATAACATACGTTATAGAAATAAACAAAGAATAATACGAAATTAAAAAATTAAAGAAATTAAAACGTTTTACAGTTACCGTAAAAATAAACGAAAAACAATCGAAAGTAGAAATAAATCATATAGTAAAAATAAACGAAAAATGATCAAAATAGAAATAAAAGATAGCGTAAAAATAATCGAAAATAGAAATAAAATACATTATTTTGTAAGTGGCATCGAAATATTCAATTTCTAATTTAACTTTGTAGAAATCTTCTTATCTTTGTACCCTGTTTTAGTAATAAATTATTAGTTATATAGTTTAATATTTAATTTAATATTTAAATGTTAAATTTTAAATATATTATAAACAGAACATGTTTAAAATCAATTAAACCAATACTAGAATGAAACAAATACTTGAATGAAACAAACAAATAATGTAATACTTACCAAAATCTGTAATAATAATAGGTAGTACTTTATTAATTTTATATTTTAATTGTATAATAAATTTGAAACATATATATATACAAACAGAACAAGTTACAAATAAAATAAACCAATATACCTAAACAAAAACAGTTAATAACAAAACATACCAATAATATTACGAAACAAACAATATAATACTTATCACTATAATCTGAAATAATAGAAAATTATTAATATTGTAGTTTAGTAATATAATACATTTGAATAATACATTTGAAACATATTTACAAAATATATATAAAACAAACATATAATACCGAACAAACAAAAATAAAATAATACTTCCCACTTTATCTGTAATAATAATGAATTATTAATTTTATATTATAGTATATTTGAAATATAGATATAAAAACCGGAATTTTTTATAACAAAAATAAATTTATAACAAAATATAATACAGAACAAACAAAAATAAAATAATACTTCCCACTTTATCATTATATTGTTATATTCGGTTGCTAAGCAACATCATGATAATAATAATAAATAAATAAATAAATTAAATAATAAATAACAATAAATTAATTCTAAAAAAACTTGAGTGAATACACTACCTTCACGTTTAAGTTTTTAACTCTCGAATTAATATTTATTATAAGTTTGTATTCATCCTGCCTCCCTTCGCTACACTCACTACGCGAGGTACTATATAGAGCTGAGATTGCCCTTACTAAATGATTTTAAAGTGAAACCGTTGAAATAAATTCACGGCCTAAAATGTGCGATTACACTTAAACGTTATATAAAGTGAAAGTATTATTTATATCGTACATAGAGAGCTAGCGGTGCGTGAGGCTTAGATAGTTAATAGTTAGGAAAACGTTCTTTCAGTGTAGCTGCAGTCGACCTATGGAATTAACGCTACCTGTTGGACTAAGAACTAATGTAAATTATTCATATTTTAAAACTAATGTATTGTTATTAATTCGTAAAAATTACTATTATTATTTTCAACTGATTTATATTTTGTTGTTGTGTATTTTGTTATTTTATATTTTCTTTTCACACAATAGAGAACTAAGTCTAACGTTATTTTTGTGTATAAATAAACATTCAATTCAATTCAATAGTTACAACAATACTACACGCACACAGACACGAATTAGACGAGGCGAAGACGATGTACACGGACATTTGTTTGGTCAAGGATGAAGCGATCGAGGACTTAGAAGTTAAACTTAAACAGGTAACGCGTAACCACCAGACATCCTCATTTCACAATCATCGTCGTATTCTAAACGCATCACAGAACCTCAAAGACAAGTTTACCTTCAACGATATCCTCGAATTACAAGTGAAAAACCTGAAAACGCAGAACAAGCAGGTACTCTAGTTATTAAGTTAATTTTAGGATCATCATCATCATTATCATCGAGTGTAATTACTCTACTAAACTATTCGACTTTCGTGATTTCAACAATATATTCATGAAATAGTCCAATAATATTTTTTTAAATTCGATTCGTAATATCTTAAGAATTTACTTATGTAATTTTCTCATTCTTTTATTCAGCAATATAGAATTGTATAGGCATGTAATGATACCTTTTACATGGTTGTACAATTGAATTATTTAAATGGTCCATATTCTTTAATCAATTCCTTGAACATCAAATTTACGTGAAATCATAAATGTACAAAATCATATTTTAAACAGTACATAGATAATTGCAACGTGATGCTGGGGAATAAGGAAAATCTAGAATTAAAATTTACGAAATTAAAAGAAAATAATGAACAGGTAGGCTATTATTACAAATATATATTATAAGCATGACAATATATATTTATTTTACAAATATAGTATATTCAAGAACGTAAAAATATGTGTGCGAATAAGGATAATCTAGAATTACAAGTAAATAATTTAAAGGACAAAAATGAACAGGTATAATATTATTGTGAAAATATATATTATTAGCATGACAATATATATTTATTTTACAAATATAGTATATTCAAGAACGTAAAAATATGTGTGTGAATAAGGATAAATTAGAATCGCAAGTTAACAATTTAAAAGGAAAAAATAAACAGGTTATTATTGCTAAAATATATTATTAGTATGATAATATATATTTATTTTACAAATATAGTATATTCAAGAATGTAAAAATATGTTTGCGAATAAGGATGAACTAGAATTGCAAGTTAACAATTTAAAAGGAAAAAATGAACAGGTTATTATTGATAACAAATATTATTAGTATAATAATATATATTTATTTTACAAATATATTCTAGTATATTCAAGAATGTAACAATATGCGTGCGAACAAGAATAATCTAATGACGGAAGTTAATAGCTTAAAAGCCCAGATACTAAAGGTATTTTAACCTAACATTTTGTAATCAAAAATACACTTACCTATAACGTAATTATCGAAACAACAGTTTGACGAAGACAAAAGGATACCTTTAAAAGACGGTTAGTAGTAGCTCATGTAAACTCGTGTACCCTATTTCAGATTAACACGATATCATATTTGCGGATGTGTATTTGTTATAAATACACATTTCTTATCATAATAATAGTTTCAAAATCGAAAATACATCGCAAAGATCTTAATAATGCACTGTTTTTTACGCACACCTATAACGTATAACTACTTTAAACGCGCACTTACTAATTCTATCTAACCGCCCCGCATCGTAGTGACGACCAGTGACATACCGGACACTCTCGAGGTTAGCACCGACACGCCTTCGCTCGCACCTTCACTCGTAACCACTCGCACCTTCACTCGTAACCATCGCACCTTCACACGTAACCACTCGCACCTTCACTCGTAACCACTCGCACCTTCACTCGTAACCACTCGCACCTTCACTCGTAACCACTCGCACCTTCACTCGTAACCACTCGCACCTTCACTCGTAACCACTCGCACCTTCACTCGTAACCACTCGCACCTTCACACGTAACCACTCGCACCTTCACTCGTAACCACTCGCACCTTCACACGTAACCACTCGTACCTTCACTCGTAACCACTCGCACCTTCACACGTAACCACTCGTAACCACTCGCACCTTCACACGTAACCACTCGCACCTTCACTCGTAACCACTCGCACCTTCACTCGTAACCACTCGCACCTTCACTCGTAACCACTCGCACCTTCACTCGTAACCACTCCGCACAGCGATGTCAGACCGAAGTCGGTAAACTACGAACGTCTAACCAAAGTCTCATGACCCTCGTGATATGTCTGCGTAAGAAATGCGGCAAATTCAAGGAGGATCTGTACGAATCGACGCTTTCTAATAATGTGAACAACGACGACCATTATATTGGTTGGTATTATATACGTTATTTATACTTATATTATATATATTTACTTTATTGTATATTTATACTTATATTATATATATTTACTTTATTGTATATTTATACTTATATTATATATGTTTACTTATTCATATATATATATATTAGATAATTAAATCTCATTACCTTACACTTAAATCATTAACCGTAATCATTTTATTGTTTGGAGTAGTAATTCTAGAACTTTGATTTCCAATACATTGATACATTTCAGAGAATATAAACAAACTGCAAAATTCAATTATTTTCCTCAATGAGGAGATCAAAAAAATTACCGTGAAGTATGAAAAAGAAAAAAAAGATCTAATTCTCAACAATAATGACTTAATCAAACAGGTCTTTCATCAATTCATTTCATTTCAATCCTAATCACAATAATATAAATGCGAATTTAATGCGATTTATTTATTATCATCTTGATCTATTATTAGTTTCATTTAATTTTTTACATGCCCAAATTAAGGAGGTATTACATAATTGATAATGAATCATATTTATATCATTAATGACTAGAAATGAACGTATGTTTTATAATAATATGCTATTTTACTATACTATAATACAATGCATTTAATATTACATATTAAGAATGCAATAATATTGATAACATAACAGATATTATGTACATATTAATAGTTAAACAATAGAGATAAATTTATTATAATATTATTTAAATGTTATCATAAATTGGATTATTTACATATACACATTTCTTATTATAATAATAGTTTCAATCTAAAATATATCGCAAAGATCTTAATAATGCACTGTTTTATACGTTTGTATCACTTTGTATGTATTGTTCTTGTAATTTATTATTCAGGTACTATTAACTATTTTAATAATGATATTTCATATATTATAATCGATGCTTCATCAGGTGAGAAAGGATAACGATGATTTCCACGTTACATTTCTTAATGAAAATAAGATATCCTACGAAGAACTGAGAACCGATGGATGTAGGAAATTAGTTAGTAATCGTAAATAGGTTATTCTTGCTGAATCTAATCGTTTTTGTATTAAGGAAGAAGAGAAGAAAAAATATGAAAAATCCATTAATTTGAAAATTAAAAATTTCGAAGAAAAAATTGATAAAATGAAATTAGAACTCGAGACAGAGGTTAATATATATATATATATACTTATATATATATATACTTATATATTATATTTTATTTAATGCGTATTTTTTTAAAATATTTTTAAAAACTATTATTTTTTTATTAAAATTATCAAATAAATTAATTATCTATCATTTTATGTAAAAATTAATATTTAAAACATTATATTAACTTTTCTATATTAACATGTAAAAAAAGATGATTTTAAGATAATTTTAATATATATATATATATATATATATATATATATATATATAGATAGTAAATAACTGGTGTAATAAAATTATATATTATATATATATTTTAGATATAAAAACCATATCTATGTATATATATATATTTCTGTATCTGTAATTTGTTATATATTATTTTATAATCTATTAGTTATCCTACCAGTAAATAAAGTATTTACTTTGATCTTGATTTTCTCAGAATATTTTTTTCTGGAACATCCAGCCAGCTAAAAACACCCATAGTATTCAATATTACAAATATAATAATTCAATATTCAGAATATATAGCAAATAACTAGGTATATAATACCCAAGTATTGGTTAGAAAATGTGTATAAAATTATGAATACAATACAATATACAATTATTTTATTAAAAAATCAATAATTTTCAAATTAAACCTTATAAATAACATTATAACTCAATGAAAATTAAAGTGAAATATACACTTAAGTATATAATTAATATAATTAATATTCATTCATATACACAAAATTATAATTTAACTATATTGAAATTATAATTATAGGTCGTCTATTTATAACTTACTACCCAATTTGCATAAATTCCTATATATTTATATGTCGTGCATATTAAATCACATAATTAGATTTGAAGGGCGCCTATCTCCTTAACATGATAGAATTATCAATATACTTTTATAAATTAATATATTGATATATGAAAAATTAATGAGAATCCTTTTTCAAAGTATGAGGAAAAAATGGATGATATTGTTTGGAAAATATCTCCTCTTCAAGTTAAAATTAAAGAGTATGAAGTATTGGTTAAAGAACAAACTGTCAAAATAAAAGAGGTTCTCTAATTATTCTTCTATGAATATTTATATAGTTGTGTCTATTTCTTATGATATAAACTTCATTAAATTTCAATATATTGATATGAAATAATATTGAATGTTAAGATTAAACTAAGAATTCAATATTTTAATTCAATATTCATTTTTTATCAATTAAATTCTTATTATTATTATCTAAATATTTAATTTGAATCTAATTCTAATTCGTATTCGTAGCAGTCCAACGATAAGAACGAATATGTTGTGGAACTAAAGGATATGATGTACACAAACAATCTACTAGAAGAGTATGTATTTCACTTAGATCGGATATTAGTTCCCGAATCATGTAATCTCCATTATGATTATTACCAACTTGTTAATTAATATGCGATATATGTAATTAATACACTATATATTTTATTAATACTGTATTAAAGTATTTAAATATTATGTATATATATTATTACATATATATATATAAGTAAGAATTTATTATATATTTACTAACTATATTTATAAAATACTTATTAATCATATTTTAAATACGTAATTAATAATTCGATATATTTAATGAGAAAGATTGTTCATATATAAATAACTATATACTATAGTATACAGACGTAATTATCTGACATTCGCCTATTTCAATGATTACTCGCATCGAGTCGATTAGCAAATATCATAAATGGCCGAAAATAAATATAAACTTCAGATAATATACATATATATATATTTATATATATTTATATATTAATTAAAAAGTAAAATTATATAATAGTAATTTAATAGTAGGCCTAGTCACATATAATGACGAATAGCCACCACTAAGCCCACCACTTCTCTATTCTCTACCGACACCGCTCTCGGCCTCTCTGCCTCTCTCTCAGATACAATCGCGACGTCACCTCCCAATACGAGGAGGCTAAGACCACGATCGTCAAGCTGAAGACCACGAAGAAAGACAACGAGTCGGTGATCACCGAACTGACCACGCATCTGAAGCGCTATCGTAAACAGAACATGTCGTCTCGTAAGGCTGATAAACGCGTGAACTCTAGCACTCAGGTTAGCAGCCCGCCTCCTCCTCTAAACTCCTCCTTCTCTAAACTCCGCCTCCTCTAAACTCCGCCTCCTTTAAACTCCGCCTTCTCTAAACTCCGCCTCTTCTAAACTCCACCTCCTTCAAACTCTGCCTCCTCTAAACTTCGCCTCTTCTAAACTCCGCCTCCTCTAAACTCTACCTCTTCTAATTTCCGCCTTTTCTAAACTCCGCCTCTTCTAAACTCCGCCTTTATTTATGGTATACTAGCTTTGTACACTAATGTATAGCACATACTTGTACGGAATCGATTAATACGATATGTTTTCATTGATAAACCTCTATTTAATCTCACCTAAACCTCTACCTAATATATAGCATCACTAGATCTCACCTAATATCTTCTACTAAACCTGTTTTAATATAATAAATATTCCCTAAACCTCTACTAAATTTACTAATTTTTCCCCAAACCTATTTCATCATTACCAAATCTCCATTAACTTCTACTAAACATATTTTAAATTACTAGACCTCCGCTCTTAACCCATTACTATAAACCCGTTGACCTGTTAACCCTTTCTTTAAACACTCGTTGACTAGACCCCTGAAATCACGACGCACTCCAGTAAGAAAGTATCGGTACACAACCACTATAAGGCGATCATTAACGACATACGAGGTTATCGCTGCTTGTGTGTCTCAATTACATTCTAGTCAGCAAATTCACATTAAATACATATAATAATATTGACGTGCGTATTTCATAAAATATTATAGAATTATTTATCGGTTTTATTTATAATTAACATTATTAGAATTAATAAATTATATATTAATAACATTTAATAACATTATTTTAAATATTAATTATATTATTAATTTAATAATTGATTACTAATTTTTAATTAGTTATAATTCAATAAATATTCTAAAATAGAGAAAATTTTATAAAATAATATAATTGTACTTATAAAAATTAATAATGTTGGTATAATAATTGTGTTGAACGATAAATGTGTATATAATAATTATACGAATCACTACTACATATAGTACACACTATAAGTGTGTAACATTTATATTTAGCTACATTAACGACACATAATGTATACATGCGTCTAGTTATTTTGAATATGAGAGAATTTATGTTGAATACTGATTCATATGATATGTGTTAAACAAAGATCCATTAAGTATCGATGATTTGTAATTAATTTAAGAATAATATTATCACATGATATGCGTTAAACACAGATCCGTTGATCACAGAGTATCATTGATTTATATTTATTCAAATTTTATTATAACGCATCGAGGATACCTCTTTGATACGTTAGTTTAATACCTATCACATAGAAGATTCATTAATTCGTGTTAGACGTGTGTGTTAGATATGTATCCATGATACTGCTCCCTTACTGGGCTGCCTCTAATCACTAAATCATCCAACTTATTAGTTTGTACTCATCGTTATTATCTCATCGTTATCGTATTATTTCTATATTATAATTATTTTATTCCCGCACGAGTGAATTGGTCTACGTGGCCCCATTTGAGTGCTTAATAAACCTTATATCATCATCATCATCTTCAAATGCATAGAGGTCATACATATGAATAGAGTTCAGTCAGATACTTAGAACCAATGATCAATCAGTAAACATTCGCTAACTTCGGTAATTATTTCAGCGGAAATGACGAATCACATGACCAAGATAAACGTATTATCCGAGAAACAGCTCAAGAAACGAATGGAGTCCGAATGTCAAAAGGTCGTACGTTTATTTCGCTTCCGATAAACTCATTCCTCGATACTCTATAGTATAGAGTCTATACATTCATACGTACGCACATATATAATGCAATATTAATGCCTATAGTTGACCCAACGGCTGCAATCTTATCACATGAATTCCCTGAACGAACTTCTCGACGAGGATTTCAGCAGGTTAGATTTCCATATTGCCTGTCTGATACCTGTCTGATGCTAGTCATTGTCAGACTGTGTGACCTATTCGCTTGCATGTTATGTGCAATGAAGAATATGCAATGTAGCTGGCGAAATCACAAGGGGTGGGACTATAGGCGTGGCTATATCAAAAATACTATAAACGCTAATTCGATTATATAATATTGTAGATAGTTTTTATATAAAGTTATTTTATCTAATGCGTGACTCGTGTTTATTTAATTGTTACACGTAAATAGATAGGTGGAAATAGATGGTCTTTTAAAAAAGTTACTGGTCACTGAATATTGAATATTTTTAATTAATTTTAGTATAATATATTCACAACATATAGCTCTAATCTATTCTTATTATTAAAAAATCTAAAATGAACCTAATCTATATTAAAAATAAGGTAAATTAAATCTGAATAATTTTATATTTAATTTATGATAATTTTACTAATATTTTTAAGTTGAGTACATTATTTAAGTAAATAAGGACCTATATAAGTATATACTTATATCAACTTGATAAACGTACATATATATATATATATATATATATATATATATATATATATTTTAATTTATATAATTATCTCTATTTATACACTTATATAAATTTAATTATAATACATATTTTATTACTTAATTATTAATATAATATTTTTAATAAATTTGAAAAAATGTACTCACAAGTATATTTAATTATTCTGAAAAGAGTTAATATATCTAGATTAAAGAATTAAAAATACTGTTAAATAATAAAACAATTTATACCATATTGGAGGTTATTTAACAATTATATTCGATGTTGTAGCCTAATAGGAATAATTTATATACCAATATGTATGTTATCGTTAGAAAATATTTATACTTTATACTTTCGATTATATTTTCGACTATGTATTTTCTTAAATAAATTATCAATCAATATTATATTTATATTTAAAGTAGAATATTTAAATTTATTAAACATTATAATTATACTTAATCAGGGATATACAAAAACCAAGATTTAGTCGGGTGTACAGGCGACTTTAAGCTGCATTTACACCAATAACAACAGCCCAATATCGTATAGCCCGATATTCATCGCTTCAATTATTCATTTTAAAACATTTACTAGATATCAGGAAGTAACAGATGTAAGATTTGATAATAGGTCATTTATATAAATGACTGCGTTAGGCATGCGTGGACCCTCCCGATATAGATCTTTATTTATAACTGTTTACATTGAAACTGTCCTATTTTTATGTTTGACGATATCTGTTTATAAAAATTGGGCTGATATCGGGCTGTATTTTTTGGTGTGAATGTAGCTTAAGTCTAATATTTTGTACATTTTATTATAAATAAATATATATATATGTAGTTATGTATATTAATAAATATTAGTGCACAACTTAATTCATAACACTGTAATTTTTAACAGTCAGAACTTCTCAACCTTACGAAAAGCAGTAAAGAAATCTTTAAAAACACGATCAAATTCAGAAAATCGACAAGTTTGTTTCTCATTTTAAAGATGTACGTATATCACATTTATTTAATTAATGAATTGCCATATTCAGTACAAAGATTCGGTCAAGATGCTGAGGACTAAATCGCTCACAAATCTACTCGATAAATCAGGTAATGCATGAATAACTCTGCTACACTAACACCAGAATACAACATAGATACTAGCATTAGGTAGACTACTATTGGAAATAAAATATGTTCACTAATTTGCAAGTCCCCCGTTGCATTGTTACACTGGTATATACTATTTCATTTAATATACAATGAATATTACTGAACTATATACATATATTTAATTCAATGCAATCATATTATAATTACAGGATGTTGATCAGACAATTATTATTACGTTGTGATATATCCTTCAAATGTTGAACAAATCTATGTTGCAGATGTATACCTATCCATCTGCTACTACTACTATATACCTAGCGCTACTACTAGTATATACCTAAATTATAACACACTCCACATGCTATACCAGACAATAACAAGCAGGAATCGTACGTAATGACTAGTCGCGATTAAATCTAAATCTAAACTATCATTAGCAATTATTTATACTTTCGATTATATATTTGCTTAACTAAATTATCAATCGATCAATCCTTCCGTCAGAACAAATAAGTGACATTTTGAGGATGAGCGTAAACTCCGAGTGCGACACCTCCATATGGGACAGCACGCTACTAAAGAGCACCGCTAGCCCCGCCACCACCACCGCCACCGCCGCCGCTACTACTCCGTCGTCCAATAAGCGATCGTCTTCCGTCGCAAATCTCCTCTCGTTATCCGATAGGTTGGTTGTAGCCGGCGCCTCGCCGCCTCGAGGACTTGAAAGCGGGGCCCGAATTCCACAAATTATTATTTGTTTCCGATCGAGTATGAAAAACGATATAATAAAATACATCTACTGATTTATAATGAATGAATAGGATTATGATATAATTGATTATGACAAAATCCTATTTTGTTGTGGCCAAAATTTAAAAGTGTTTAAAAAATAATAGTGGTGGTATGCCCATAAAATACCTCTTAAAAAGGCGCTAGTTTGTAATCTTTGTCTTTTAATGCCGCTGAACAATTGAGTGCGTTATCGAATTATTTGATATCTATCAACCTATGTAATTGTAGTATTCCGCATGATTAGCTATGAAATAACGCTTGATGTATTCAGGACTGTAGCCAGAGCTGGGCACGATACTCAAAAAATGTATAATAGATACAATTACAATTACACACTTTTTTCTTATAATAGATACAACTACAATTACTTTAAAAAAAATAATAGTAGATGCAATTACAAATACAGAATGTTCTTAGTAGATACATCTTAGTAGATACAAATACATTATAATTATATAAAATATATATAAACATATAGATTTATAAATTATATAGATATATATTATATCATATAATATATATATATATATATTCATCGTGGTCGAATTTGATAGTACATATCAAGGTACATTACACGGAATAATATCCCGAAGTGTTTGCTAGAAAGTGATTTTCTAGCAAGTTGTAGTGGGACCCCTTTTAAGTCACTATATTTCCCGAATATTGTCGGAAAGTAATTGGATAACTCACTACATTCTCTTAATTTATCAGCTGCCTTCTATACCCTTGACCATAATATCCTTATAAATGGACTATCCTCTATCGGAATATCTGGTACTTCACTCGATTAGTTCATCTCATACCTAACTGGTCATTTGTTTACAAATTAGCATAAATTCACTAATTTCTAAACCTCGTAAAGTTACTCATGGAGTACCTCAAGGTATGTCCTTGGTTCACTCCTATTCAATATCAATCTACTTCCCTTATTTAAAATTATTGACAAATACCCCCACTATAGATCTATAGTCGACTATCACTCGTATACAGATGACATATTACACTGTAGATTGATAGACCCTAACAATGCAATACATTTACTTAACAACTGTATTACTGATATACATAACTGGCTCACCAACAACTCCTTATCACTAAACTGTCTTAAAACTGAAACATTGCATATTAAAACATCTACTACTATATTCCTTCCACCACAAATTACCATTAACAAGTTGAGTATTTCTTATGCTAATAAAGTAAAAACTCTTGGTATATTAATCGACCCAACACTAAAATTTCACATTCCGACTAAATCACTATCACAGTCAATTAACTACATACTACAAAACTTACGAACAATAATACCCTTCATTAATTTTAATACTGCAATCTTCTCGCTACATCCCTCATTCTACCCCACATTGATTACTATAATTCCTGTCCTTATAGGGACATATATGCCTCCTCACAATCTAATAAATAAACTCCAACGCCTTCAAAACACAGCTATCAGCTTTATATATTTTTCAACATAGCTAAACATTCCAGACAACATATATCTCCTCTAAGAACCAACTTACATTGGCTGCCAATAAAATCCAGTATAATTTATAATATTTCACTTATCATACATGTATCTACTCACCATAACACACCAGACTATCTCGACAACTTTCTAACTTCCCAACATAACTATTTACAACAACAAAAATAAACAAATTCAAATTAAAAACTCCAGTTCTATCATATTTGACATCTGCCCAACATAAATCTTTCTCCGTCCAGGCTCCAAAAATCTGGAATGATCTACTTCACCATATCCGGTCAATTGACTCAACTGTTATACTCAATTTAAATCTCAAAACATGCCGTTTTCTAATAAATACATTAAAAAGCACGTCCGTATACATTAGGTGTATACATTAGTTGTACACACGCTGATATACCAGTGTTTATTTCATCTGAAATTATACTATGAACCATTACATATTATAGAGAAATATACATTATTACAATATACTATTTTTCAACTCAAAATAATCAGCGACCTTTAATTTCGAATGTTCAACACGAATATAGTAAATTATCAAATATACAAAAATTAAATTATTAATATATTATTAATTATTATTATTTAGATTAATCATATTTATTAAAATGATTTTATCTTTCAAAGTAATATATAATTTTGAATTATAAATCAATTAGTATATAAAATATATTATATAAATAATGTCTTTGTTTTCAATAAATGAATATAATGGTTTTTGATAATATCACTATAATTGATATATCATAATTTTTAACAATGAATTAATTTCAATATTTACAAAAGATATTTGATTAAAAATATATTGATGATTTATATATATTAAAATTAATTTATAATATGATAATATAAAATATTGATACAAAATACATATGATGTCCAAATGATATAGTTATTATTATTTAATAAAATGTATCTATTTAAATAATTATCTTAGTAGATACGTATCGTAGATACTATTTATGACTAATAGATACGATTACAAATACTTTTATAATTTTTATAATAGATACAAATACAAATACAAATGTATCTACGATACTGATTTTTTGCCTTAATAGATACTGTATCGGCGATACTGCCCAGCTCTGACTGTAGCCTATAGGTTAATATAGTAGTACATAGCAAGTACAGTATCATTTTGATGCCATACTATCTCTAATAATGCTTACTCGAGATGTAGATTATTCCTATAGAATTATAGTTTGTAGAAATTAGTTAGTTCATGATTTATAACAAAATATTCCTTACAATTTATTTAATTAAAATATTTTCACACCTTGTATAATTACTAAAAACTATAGTTAATATCCTATAATAAGAGTTTCATTTTTATATATTAGTATAAATTAAAATTGATAGTATATTTTAATATTTATAAAAATTAATTTTAACTTAAATTTATTTATCATAAATGAAAACTTTAATTTTGTCATCAAATATTTTGAACAATTAATTTATATATTTTATAATATTTAAAAACAAATTGGTAGAAATGAAAAAATAAATGACCATTTTAATAGTAAAATTATAACAATTATTAATTTAATTATTAAAAAAATATTGATTATTTACACAAATATCATTATATCATTTTATAAAATATAAATAAAATTATATAAATATCATTATATCATATATTTATATTTATAAAATAAATTTTTATATTTTAAATTATTATTACATAAAGGTTATATTTAATATATAATTTATTTGATACTTTCTATTTAAAAAAAAATCTATATATATATATATTGTGATTTATAATTTAATTCTATGGTGAAAATAGTATGTATAAACATTGAGTGACAGTATAGAATATAGAATACATGTATTAAAAATGAATTTTAGCTTTTTACAATAAAAATAATGCATCAAAAAAATCGATGTCGTCTATATATTTAAAGTTATCTTAATAAAATTCTAGTATAACGCGAAGCATTGCGATCGCTAATCTTCGATTACATAATAATACTATAATCGCACACACACACACACAAACACTGCCATCATGGCACCATTACGCAACGCTAGCCATTACGTAATAGTACACATACACGATATCATTCCGCACAGATCGCTGCTTCCGTTCTCTCACTCCGTCCTGAAGGACAAGACCTCCACGCCGATGATGTACAACAATAAACTCTACCACATCGACAGCATCAACTTGTAAACCGCCACCACCACCACCACCGCCACCACCACCGCCGCTACTTTCTATTCACCGCGTATATAGTCGATTTTTATATAGTTTGCATCGTCGAACGCCCCCCCCTACCCGCCCGCCCCTTCCTCCCCACATAGTATTACGATTGATTGTTACGTTTGCATTGTATTATCAACCACACCATATCCATATGTATTTTATCATCGCGAACGCAAATAAATTCATAATTCTCTTTTCGTTTATTTCGATATCTCGTAGTCATTCATTAAATTGATCTCGAATAACTTTTATTGTATTTTCTTTAAAGATTTAGATTTAGTTGACTTAATTAAGTAACCTAATTAAAAATAATTCTAATATTAAAGTTTGTGTGATGTAAGACCTTACGTTAAGCAATAAAGATAACTATTTTAACTAGGAAAGAGGTACACATCATAAACGTATAATGAACTACAGGTACAAGTAGGAATATGACCTAGATAACCTTAACTTAGGGTCACCTGGAAGTTACTCGCTTCAGTTAAACTAATAGGTTCTTGGAAAGTGACTTTCGAATAGAAAAACGTTTTTTTGAGGATTTTGTAATAGATGTATTTCTTAAAGGATGCTTTTTCACTAAAATCCAAAGAAGTTTTATGAACAATATAATTGAGGTATATTCATATTTTAAGAATAAAATTTAGAAAAGAAGAAACATGTAGAGAACTATTATTTGATGCATTTACTAATAGTTTATTAGAGCCATATGCTTAATTGATATTTAAATTAATTCAGAGTTAATGGTATGGCAATATATGTGGAAACAGGTAAAAAGACAAATATTATGGAGATCTTAATAGGGTGGAACATGCAATTAAACTTATATTTTAATGATATTGTGACAACAAGATTACTTTATTTTTTATAAAAATCAATATTTGTTATATATACCTAGACCTTTTTTAAATATATTATTTTCATTCACAATTCCTATGTTATTTTAATATATTTAATTTACATAATTTATTTAATCAGCAGATAATACTGGTTAATGCACATATTTAAATAATTAAATGTTATATATTTTACATATAATATCACTATGTATGTTTTTTATTAATTAACAAAATGTATTATTATATCCAAAGGAATCAGTGTTAAACAAGATTTTATGAACATATTTATTAGTACAACATTATTCATTAAGAGCCTAAGTTTATGCATGCACAGGTTTGTGTGAACATGCTATTTATTAGTTAATATAGCTTAGTTATTGATGTAGCTGATAATTTAACAAATATTAATATATTAGATCAATAACGGGCAATAAAATAAGCGTCACTTTTTAAAATAATTATAACACTAATTATAAAATAATGAAATTATCAAATATATGATTTAGACGTTAGAATAAATAAATATATACATATTTATTAATAACATTTCTTTATTCTATAATCTAGCTTACATATCGTTCAACTCCGCCATCACGGCGATATCCCAGAAGACAGCAGTCATTTCGTGAAGCCGGTCATCGTCGACATCACGATTACCGAACGCTTCGTCTAACACTCGCAAGGTGTCAGAGTTTTCCTCGATGGTATCCAGGGGCTCTCCGTCCAGTAGGATACTAGGTATAGTGTATCCCGTAGACTGACATTGGGTAGGCGTCCACGTGTATCTCTGATCCGAATAGAACGGCATGGGTTGAATACAGATGTTTTGAGATGTTTGAGAGAAGTAAAATGCTCTACCTCTTACTCTTACTTCTCCTCTTCCGATCAATTCTGTATTCTGATACCGAGCTCTTCCATCGCCACCGAGATGTCTATCTAAAGATGGTGTGGGATGATGATAATGGGTGTATGTTGGCGGCCCGATTGAGATAGGAAGATAACGAGCGATAGGGGGCGGAGGGGATGTACGCCCGTGTTCAGTCATGCGTGCCAATCGATAAAAGGGGCGGGTTGCAATACAAGTAGGTGGAGCCACGTTCGACACTCGCCTCATCGTTATGCTGTAGTGGTAGCACATTTCAAGTTGACGGGGCTTCGTTATTCTAGAGTTTTCGAAGTAAGTCGGCTTCAGTAGGGGTTAGAGAAACTGAAAATCTAAAAAAGGTATATTTAGTGTAAGTGATAATTTATAAATATTTATGCGATATTCACTTTTAAATATTTTACTAGTCTACCTAATTCTAATGTCTGTCAATAACGTCGTAGATAATTAGTAAATAAATTAAAAATCATTAGAAGTAATTTAATAAGTATGAATACAAATATTCAGTATCTTTTTACTTCTAAAGGGCAAACAATAATATGTAAGACCCTAAATATGTATTATTGTTGTCACTTAATTTATATATTAATAGGTATATATTTATATATATATTAATATTATATATGTAATAAATATAGTACTAATAAATAGAACAATTTTTCTACAAATACTATATATATATATATATATATATATATATTAATATATATAGGGGAGACCAATACTTCGTGGGTGTATTGTAAGGGTTAGCTATTTGAATAAATGTTAATATATTGAATGTTTTAATATTTTTCATATATATATTTATATACACATCATTTATACGATAGCTCGATAAGTTACTTCGTTTATAAATTAAAATAACATTTTATATTAGAAAATTTTATATTTGCTTATTAAAAGATTAAAAAACACAATTTGTTGGTGATTTTCTAAACTTAATGTTAGTTCCAAGAATGTCCGATATTTGGCAGTTATTAAATTATAACATAAATTATTACCAAGTTTTAATAATATATATTATTATGAAGATTGTACAGTATAAAGACATCCTTTTAGTGATATATGTATATACTAGTTAAGTGCGCAAACATGTTGTAAATAACACACAAAATAATGTAGATGAAATGTGGGTAATATACGTTGGGGCACAACGATATTTCTGTAATTATACCCAGTAAACCAAATTTGAAAATAATTTTCAATATTTTTTAAAATAATTTGCAAATTATTTCGAAAATTTTGTGGTCACATTTTTGCAAACTTTGAAAATAATTTTCAATTATTTTCGTACATTTTTTGAAAATCATTTGAAAATTTGCAAATAAATTTCAATTATTTTTGTAAATCTGCTCCTCTCATAATTTTCAGAATATAATAAAATATTTAAAAAAAATTTATCTGCAATAAATTTTATATTTTAAAATTTATTTAAATCTTAATATATTTAATATAGGATTTGCAAACTTCGTGTTTTATTTTCAACAAAATTACAAATTTGCGTTTTATTTGCAAATGATTTTCCTACAAATTTTCATAAATTTACAAACTGCATTTTATTTGCAAATTATTTGCATATTAAATAGATATATGAATTATATTTAAAAAATATATTTCTAAAGATTTACAATAAAATAATGAACAACGTAGGTATGACACATGTAAACAGACGATATCACATTATTAATAAATAGACATACGTAAATGTTGATTATTTATTTATGCTTTTAAAATTCTAAAAACGATATTCATTAAATTATGACGATTATTAAATTAAATTAATTTTTTTTCGTAATTACAGAGATCACACCTACCATTAGTGAAACATTTTATTTTATATTTACTATTCCAAAGGCTAAAATTAAAAGTCAGAAAAAAATTACAAATCGCCATATAATTCAATATATTATTATGAAATACATTTCACATTTAGGTTTCTCATTTGATTTCTATTCGATAGTTGTATTACAAATATATTTTACATGAAGCGTATATGTTTACATTACATTAATATTTATATTAATTAATTAACATAATACTACATAAATATATTACCCTTGTATAAATATATAAACTACAAATAATATACATACTACTACTACTACTACTACTACTACTACTACTACTACTACTACTACTACTACTACTACTACTACTACTACTACTACTACTACTACTACTACTACTACTACTACTACTACTACTACTACTACTACTACTACTACTACTACTACTACTACTACTACTACTACTACTACTACTACTACTACTACTACTACTACTACTACTACTACTACTACTACTACTACTACTACTACTACTACTACTACTACTACTACTACTACTACTACTACTACTACTAAATCAAATCAATCAAATCAAAATGTTTTATTTAAACACTTATTTCATAACACATTAGTGTTCTGATAAGTGTATGAAAGACAACAACTAGAAATAAATAAATAAATAAACAATTTAATTTCTATCGATTAAATACTGTTTAACACGTATTTTGAATTCAACAGGGTTTATAATAAGACGACAATTTAGTGGTAAAGCATTCCATTTAGTTGGAGCAATATAAGAATATGCCCGTTTCGCGGTACGTTTCAGCTTTGGTATAGTGACTTTAAGTTGTCGAGTATCAATATTAGATCGTAATGATCTATTATGAACTACGAATTTTAGATATGATCTAATATACGTAGGCTGATTATGGGTCAACGTTCGATGAGTGATATTCAGTATTCTTTGTTCAGCACGGTCTGATGCATTCAAGATTCTGCTTTCTTTCATTTTCAGAGTAATACTTGAGTGGTCGTGTCTTGGTTGTCGATAGATATTCCTAACTGCCGATCTAATAATTCTATCGATAGGAAGTAAAGTAGATTTCGGTAGACCAATTAGGAGCGAATTACAGTAATCTAAAGAGGAGAACACCAATGAATTAGTTAGAATTGTTGTAGCTCTTTTATTTAAGTAATTACCTATCTTGCGTATTTTGTACAGTTCGTAGTTAGCTTTTTTACATATGCTACTTACACTTACATGTCGATTCATATTTACGTTGTCATCGATTATGACCCCTAAGTATCTGATTGACGTGCTTGGGGTTATTTCATTATTATTGATGAATATCTGTGGAAAGTTGGAATAGTTACTGGGAATATTCAACAATTCAGATTTATCAGTATTTAGCGATAGTTTATTATCGGTAAGCCAGGCGTAAATAGCATTAGCACAATTCGATAATTCATT
This sequence comes from Osedax fenrisi, assembly GCA_964019155.1. NCBI lineage: Eukaryota > Metazoa > Annelida > Polychaeta > Sabellida > Siboglinidae > Osedax > Osedax fenrisi. Next base: position 113,896,467 of record OZ025239.1, read on the forward strand.
ATCAAATTCAGAATTATATTTTGATAATTCAGTATATAATAGAATGTCATCTG